>SJYC01051283.1:0-60949 GCA_006408675.1 Madoqua kirkii | reverse complement strand
AAAAGACATATTGTATTCAGGATCTTACCCTAAAAAAGGGAAGTATAAATCAGAATTCTGTTATTTCTCAGGAATAGTAATATAGTATCTTAGAAGGAAATGATGAATTATTCAGAAATACTGAATTCTTATCTTTATTTTTAACTAATTCACTGAATATTTGACAAAGTTGTTTCATTCACTCAAACAACTACTTTATAATTTTTCAGTCATAAAATACACTGGGATTGTGAGATCCATTTCTAAAAATCATAATTAGTGAAAGCAATTCACATGTGTTTTGTATAATTCAAATAATGTTTTACATATTTTAAAAGGGTAATTCAGTAATTAATTTGAATACTCTTTTTGTAAAAATATAAGATGGGTTTTGAGGTCCAGCTTGAAAGATATAACACATAGAATCTCATCTCCCATGGACATTAAATATAATCACTTTATTTTAAACCACAGAAGCCTTGACTTAACTATAACCTAAGATATCTGCAATGTTTCCTAACAGTTATTATGGTTCTCCATCCTTGACACTTTTAAAAATAGTCTACTTAAATCTACTTGCATAATGTAGTTTTAATGACCCATGTGAAATTTTGTAAGTATGCTAAATTCTATAAATTTATTAAGCATTATACAAAGGAACATTTCACTGTCAATTTTTATCTCTTTAAAGGCCCCAGTGAGTCCCTGCATTTGCTGCATTTCAGGATTTCAGGAACAGTGGCGGTAAGGAGATACCTCTCGAACAAGGTAAGGAGCAGCAGCTGTGCTTTGCTGGAGCAGCCGTGGAGAGATACCTCACGCTCAAGGTAAGAGAAACTCAAGTAAGATGGTAGATATGTATTTCCATTTTTCTTTCCATTCATGATGGTAAAAATTTTGAATGCATTTTTTAAAATCTTTTCATTGTAAAGAGTATCTCTCAATTATGGTCTCTCTTCCTTCCATTGATACAAACTAGATTCTACTCTCATAATATAATTAGCTCATCACATTCCTTAGAACCAGAGAATGTGTTTTTGCTCTTAATTAAAACACACTACAGTTCAAAAGCATCAGTTCTGAACTGTGGTGTTGGAGAAGACTTTTGTGATTCCCTTGGACTGTAAGGAGATCAAATCATTCAATTCTAAAGGAAATGGAGTCCTGAATATTCATTGGAAGGACTGATGCTGAAGCTGAAACTCCAATACTGTGGTGACCTTATGCGAAGGGCTGACATTGGAAAACACCCTGATTCTGGGAGTTTGAAGCTGGGAGGAGAAGGAGTTCAAAAGCATCAGTTCTGAACTGTGGTGTTGGAGAAGACTTTTGTGATTCCCTTGGACTGTAAGGAGATCAAATCATTCAATTCTAAAGGAAATGGAGTCCTGAATATTCATTGGAAGGACTGATGCTGAAGCTGAAACTCCAATACTGTGGTGACCTTATGCGAAGGGCTGACATTGGAAAACACCCTGATTCTGGGAGTTTGAAGCTGGGAGGAGAAGGGGATAACAGAGGATGAGATGGCTGGATGGCATCACTGACTCAATGGACATGAGTTGGAGCAAGCTCCAGGAGTTGGTGATGGACAGAGAAGCCTGGCGTGCTTCAGTCCATAGGGTCACAAAGAGTCAGGCATGACTGAGAAACCGAACTGAACTGAACTAAAAACACGCTAAGCCCTCCATGGTCAAGGATCCGATGAAACAAAATCCCAGTTGACCAACACGCCAGCCATGCTCAGAGGCCACACTAGGTTGGCGGTGACCATGTTCATAGAATGGTCATTAAAGCAGATATTGAGGGAGATGGCAGCTGTGCACTGATGTGGAGAGGCAGGGAGGAAAAGAAATCTCATGTGTCCTGAGATGCTATCTGCACAAGAAATGAAATATGGATCCATCTGGCCAAAACACAGAACATTCACTCATTTCACAGCTCTGACTTTAATGTGAATAATGTCTTTGATGAAATATTATAAAAGGCACACAAGCTGGTTTATATCACTCATTAGATACATGTATGTGTGCGTGCTTAGTCGAAGAGTCGTATCCGACTCCTTGTGACTGCATGGACTGTAGCCCAGCAGGCTTTTCTGTGTGGGGGATTTCCTGGACAAGAATACTAGAGGGGGTTGCCGCTTCCTTCTCCACAGGATCTCCCTGACCAGGGACTGAACCCGAGTCTCCTGCGTCTCCTGCTTTGGCAGGCAGATTCTTTACCCCTGAGTCAACAAGGAAGCCCAATTCTTTACATAGTTTGCTTATATTGTGATATGGTGAAACATACTCATTTGAATATATTTCTATATTTACTATACTATGATGTACAGACAACTGAAAATACTTTAAAACTTTTGGAAAAGTTTCTTTTTAATCAATGAACTTCTAATAAGGCTATAGATGTATATATAAAATACACCTTATATATATTCCAATGAATATTCAGGACTGATTTCCCTTAGGATGGACTGGTTGGATCTCCTTGCAGTCTAAGGGACTCTCAAGGGTCTTCTCCAACACCACAGTTCAAAAGCACTTTGGGCTTATCAAAATATAAAGTGTTAGTCACTCAGTCATGTCTGACTGTTTGCGACCCCATGGACTGTAGCCCACCAGGCTCCTCTGTACATGTAATTCTCTAGGCAAGAATACTGGAGTAGGTTGCCATTTCCTTCTCCAAGGGATCTTCTTGACCTAGGGATTGAACCCGTGTCTCCTGCACTGCAGACAGATTCTTGACTGTCTGAGCCACCAGGGAAGCCTGATCTTCCATAAAGGATTTATGTGCCACAAAAACTGCTACCTGTCTGCAGGTTTCGGCACGTTCCTTTTTCATTGACTAGAGTGCCCTTTCTCCCCAGGTGGTCCACTTAGCAAACTTAGCAAATGAAGGACACCTACGTTGTCCTCACTGCCCTCCGTGGCTTCTCTCCACCCTCCAGGAAAAGGGAACAGGTTCCCCATCTATGCTGACCCCATTCCTGCCACAAGACGGTGTTATCAATCACCAAAGCTCTCTCCCACAGTAGATGCAGGTGAGTTTAAATTACAGATCCTGTAAAAGTGAGTTATGGGAAATAAGAGGCTCTCCATTTATATTTAGTAGAATAATGTGTGTGTGTGTGTGTGTGTGTATCTTTTCATTAGAAAGCAACTTCATGTTTTACTTAGCATCATATGTTCTAGATCTAATCTTATAAGCTAGTGCTTCAAGGGAGAATTCTTTTATGTATGCCACCATCAAGGATCCTGGAATTGGAATAAAATAAAAAGAAAGCTCATTCTCTAGAAAGTTTAAAATCATCTTCAAGAAACTGTGAGCTTTTCTCTTTTTTTGGTAACAAATCTCTATTTTATGGTTGACTTAGCACAACTCCAGACCTCCAGCGTGTCAGTAATCACGGTGGGGACTCAGGATGCATCAGTAATCACGGTGGGGACTGGGGGCTCAGCCGGTCGTCAGGTGAGGGTTTGTGCTTTCTGCTCTGCCTGGTGCCTCACAACTGCTAGGACTGTACAGTAGGCAACAAACACGCCCCTTGAGGGGTTTACACTTGGATGGAGGCACTTATGGGCTGGTCCAGTGGCTGTGAAGAAACATAAGGCACAAAGATAAATAAAGCATGACCTATTTACACAGGAAATGAAGTTTGGAGGATCTAGACTGATACACACCCATGAATGATTTAGTACATAAAGGGATAGAGTTATGCTCATATTCAGAAAAGTAGGTGATCTCTTTGAATAGCAACTAAATACATTTTTATAAGGAAAGGTATCAAGTTGACGCTTAAGAATGAGTAAAATTTAAGTAGGGGAGCAAAACTGAAAACACAATTTAATGCAGAAAGAACCGCTTATGAGAAGAAAAACGTGAGATTCTTGATGTATTTCAAGTATTATTGTTATTGTTCAGTTGCCAAATCATGTCCGACTCTTTTTGACCCCATGGACTTCAGCTCACCAGGCTTCTCTGTCCTCTACTGTCTCCCAGAATTTGCTCAGGTTCATGTGCACTGATACTCTCTAACCATCTCATCCTCTGCCACTCCCTTCTCCCTTTGCCTTCAGTCTTTCTCAGCATCAGAGTCTTTTCCTGTGAGTCACCTCCTCATGTCAGGTAGCCAAAGTATGGGAACTTGAGCTTCAGCATCAGTCCTGCCAATGGATATTCAGAGTTGATTTCCTCTAGGGTTGACTGGCTTAATCTTGCAGTCCAAAGAACTCTCAGCAGTCTTATCCAGCACCACACTTTGAAATTACCAATTCTTTGGTGTTCAGCCTTCTATATGGTCCAGCTCACACTTGTCTTTCTATATATACAGTTCTTTTCTATGGGATTCTCACGTCAAGTAGAGTGGGGTGGTTTGCCATCCTCTCCTGTGGTGGATCACACGATGTCAGAACTCTCCACTGTGACCCATCCTTCTTGGGTGGCCTTACATGGCATGTCTCATAGTTCCATTAAGTTATGGAAGCCCTTTTGCCATGATAAGGCAGTGATCCATGAAGGGTACAGAGGATGAGATGGCATCACTGAGCCAATGGACATGAACTTGGACAAACTGGGAAGTAGTGGAGGAAAGAGAGGCCTGATGTGCTGTAGCCCATGAGATCATGAAGACCCAGACCCAAAGGGGTGACTGGACAGCAACAACCTCACATCTGTGCATGACTACAAAAAAAACCATAGCTTTGACTCTACAGACCTTTGTCTACAAGGTGACGTCTCTGCTTTTTAATATGCTGTCTAGGTTGGTCATAGCTTTCCTTCCAAGAAGCAAACATCTTTTAATTTCATAACTGCAGTTAACGTCAGCAGTGATTTTGGAGCCCAAGAAAATAAAATCTGCCACTTTTTCACTTTTCTCCCTTCTATTTGCAACTAGTATAAATACTTCCTTTTCATCCACACTCACAGTCACTCCTTCATTGCCACAGTGAAGTTATTTATCACTTGGATGGAGATCTGCTCATCCTATGAGCCGGGTCCTTTCCTGGCATTGCTTTTTTATTCTCAAGGTAGGCCCTGAGCTAGACTTCCTCAGACAGTATAATTCCATCTCCTTACCTGTAGCTTATTGGGCATGTGGCCCATGCTGGAACAATCAGATTCCTTTTCCTAAGTATTTGTGTTTGGTCAGTTTGTAAACTGAGCTGGAAATGTCTCTTGTAAGATTACAAGAAGTGGGCACCATGTGGATGGAGAAGCAGAATGAAGAATGAATAGCACTGCCTTTCAAGGATGGCAGGGACAACCCAGAATGAGAGTCCTTCCTGCCGGAAAGTTAGTGCCAGCCTGCTTTCTCCATGAGATCCACCTTGCTCCTGTCCCTGATGCCATGTTTTAAAATCTTCACTGCTATCTATTTCCTTAAAGAACAGTTTCTGAAACTTGAAAGTCAAGCCTACATTAATGCATATGGTTTTGGCAACTCTCAAATCTTTTTTATTTAATTTCAGTTTTCTCTACTAAGCTTCAGATGTATACCAGCTTACTTGCCTGAGAGCCCAAACCTGCAAGTTCCACACTTTTCTCATTGATAGAGTTCATCTCATCATGTTGCTATCCACAGCCTGTCCTTACATTCTGCTTCACCTTCTGTGTTGAATCACCCCATGGCCCAGCAGAGCAAGGAAGCAACCTTGGGGCTCAGCTCCACGCCCCCAGCCCCAGAGCCGCTCAGCTTCCTCCCAGGCCCCCTAGATTGGGGTGTGCCGTGGGCTGCTGCCCCATCAGTCTGGACGGTTCTTTTGTCGGTGTCTCCCTCTTATGCCGTTCACTCTGCACCTGGGTATTTTCCAGGTCCACTTTGATGACAATGCTCAGGTCAATATAATGGAAAAAAACTCAATTTACATGAACCAAATATACGACCCTCTAGAGAACCTAATTTAAAACCTTTTGTTGCACTGTCCACAAGCAGAGATGTGAGAGAAGACATCTAAAAGCAGAGATGAGAGAGAAAAGAAGGGGGGGGCGATGAGGGTTGGGACGGCCTTGCCGTCGAGGTAGAGGGGGTCATCTCAGGACGATTGCTACTGCATGGCACTAACGGTCATGGGGACCCAGCATCAAGAGCTGAAATGTGTCTGACCTGATATTGAGGAAGTTGGAAGGACTGGATGAGCGATGAGATGAAAGGAAGGTAAAGAGAGTGAGGACAGTCTGCTAATTGGAATAAAGGAGCACGAGCGGTGGCAGGGTGGTGTCAGGCGGCGGTTGGTGTAAGAGTGTGAGCTTTCGGAAAGCTGAAAGCAGCCTGCAGCCTCAGTAGCCATGGTGATGATAGTGTCTGGTGGAGAGGAAACGAAAACTGGACCCATGGAAGAAGCTGACTTATGCTGAAGGCAAGACTCTGTCCTACCCATAGTTTCAAGTGCGGCCCTCCTGGGCAGTGGGCAGACCAAAGAAGCTGAGAAGACGGAAAACTCTGAATCTCAAACACTGGAAGAGCTCCCTGTATCTTCCCCAAGCAAGATATCTTCCCCAAGGTCATCCCCGAGCAGTCACTTTGCTTATACCCATTCTCAGAGCTGGAAGAAAATTTATTCCTTTATTCAGTTTGAATAAAAAAAAATTCACATCATCTCAATAGGATTAACATAATCAAACACCTAATTCTTTTACCCTCCAGGATAGCATTAGACTTGTTGTCAGGAGTTCTTTTCGGCTGTAGAGAAAGACCTTCTTTATAAGCAGCCTCAAAATCACCCCAAAAAGCATCATCAGTCAGACAGGTCCTGCCTCACCCACTTTTCTTACTTCTTCCCATTAAAACTCGCCAATCATTCAGGTATTGTGTAACTGTTTATTTAAAAGAACCACAGAGTTCCTTGTTTGATGAGGTTCATAACAGAAATCTTTTTGTTACACACCAAGGGACTTATTTGAATATGACTTACCTAAGAATGATACTAGAGGCTTTCTAATCTGTTAGTTATTAAATGATTTATTCTAATTTATTGAAAAAAGTGAACATCATGGACCAGACTAGAGCTTGAAACTATTCAAATGGGGCCTTATTGGTCCAGATGGTGGAGGAGAGACAGCTCTTGAGAGCCTTCTGACGTTCTCTGGGATTCGGTTTTGGATTCAGGGGTTCATTTGCATCCCCTGGAAAATGGGGCAGGCCCCTGAGCTATATCGGGTCAGTGGGGCAGGACAGAGCTGTCACTGGCTTGAAAAATGGGTCACAGTTTAGACCAACCTTGGTAAAAAATGGTATGGTCCAGAATCCAGAGACGACCCTCCTTGCTGGACAGCCCCAAGAGAGGACTTTGGGACTTGGAAGAAGGACGTGACTGGATACACACAGAGATTTCTTACCCTGAAAAGGCAGACTTCAGCTGATGGTCTGCAAGGCATATATCTACCCAACTGCCCAGATGGAGGCTATATGAGGATGTCTATATGTTTCCATTACATTGATGTTAGATTTCCTTAGGCAAATAGCAACGAAAAAGTCATCTGACAATTCCAAGAAGAAAAAATGCGTGAGGCCCCTCGGAGGGAGCATCTGACAGCGTTGTGACTGTGCTGCCTCTGATTTAGGAAGTGCAGACAATGTGAGCTGGCAGAAAGTGCATTCAGACAGGCAGGGTGGCTCCCGAATGCACATTAAAAGGGCACCTGCTGAATCTGTCAGAGGCCGTTTCAAGATGCAGCACCAAAGAGTTATATCACAAAGGTCACTCAGAGGAACACGAGTGTCACAGAGTTAAGTACATCTAGGGAAGATCAGATAATAGGAAATATCCTCTTTTTTTTCAAAGCTGAAATGATAGATTGCAAAACCAGTAAAGTGAGGCGCACGGCAGATATAAAGGGAGACCAAGACGATGGGAAAGAAATAAAATAGGAGGGTAATACAATAGAAGTGAAGCTGCAGAAATCATAAAAGGAAAGCTTGGAAACAAGAGTGAAACTTATTGAATAAAGTAAAATTTATTCAGAACATTCAGATGGTGAGATTCTGAAAAATAACCCGTGGAGTGACATTCTGGCTGATTGCAAGATGCTGTGAAGAATGCATTTTAAAAAATTGTCATAGTTCTCCTAGAACACCGTATGAATAATTTAACAGGAATGCCAAGATTTATGAAAAGAGCATTATCAGTGAAATGTTAATGCCAGCCCCAAGAATTTGTCTTTTAGGTGAGGTTTTGGTTCTAATCTACATAATTATTTCTGTTTGCCGCCCCCATGCTAAAAACGGAACAGAGAGAATTTTGAAGACCCTCAGCATGTGAGACGCGGTCCAGGATTTACTGCCTTGGTGATTTAGAATGTGCGTTACCCGCTAATTGAACTGTTCCGGCAGTATCATCGATGGATGGGCCAGCTCCCTCCTCCTCTGCCGTCTGCACTTTGCCATGGTGTCGCTAACAGGATTTCCATGTGTCGCCTGTGGGTTCTTCCTTGCGCATCCTCTCAGTGGGAACACCTTTGCCACTAGGCAAGGCATAACCGGGGCTAGACTTTCGTGGAGGAGGAAAATGAAACAGTTCAGCATCCACTGCAGGCACCAAGTGGCATGACCTGCAGCCGCGCGTGAGGAGGCAGTCTTGGGCTGGGTCCTTCCAAGGATGCCCTCCTGAAAGCGCTTACCGAAGCCACTGTCCACCGAGTGAGGGAAGGTGCTGGGTTAAGTCCTACAATCTACATTAACACCACCAGCACAGGCATGGGTAGTGGCCGTGGGTCACCTAGCCTGGGAAGATGCTCACGACCACCAGAGCAGAAGCTGGATTTCTTTGTTGAACCTCATGAAGAGAAGGATACAATGAGATGCTTGACTCTTGTGTCCGTGATTTTATCTTTGCAGCCCTTGGAGAGTCGGGTGAGCACCTCACACTCTGTTACATATAACACACACATCTTGCTTAGGAAAGAGCAGCAGGTCCACTTGATTTATTCTTTTGCAACCTTTTGCCCCCAGCTAATCTGTGCTTTACCCACTGATGCAAAGATAATTCAATTTACGGAATGTTATGCCAGCGCTCATTGAACTTTATGAGACTCTCCAACACCAGCTGAGGTTATAAGGAAACTTATGAAGGAAACTGAAGCAAGGAGGGCAAGGATTACAGTATCCACTTGCTGATGCTGTACTTTCAGATATTTGTATGTAGACAGGCTTTATATGTCTCTCCCTTCATACTGGCTGGACAGGTTTCCAAAGATACCATCAGTTCTTTCTGGCTCATAAAAAAGAAAGAAAGAAAAGATTGTCAAACGGAGGCAGTTCCATTAGATTCCACAAAGACACAGGTCTAAATTTAATGGATGGCACTGAGCTTCTCATACCAGCCTCTGCGGCCTTCTGACGGGGTTGTTTGCAAGGCATCCCTAGTGCCTTAGAAATAAAGGTCTTGAGCATGCTCAGTTGCCCTGCTTCTAAGTCATGTCCAACTAATTGCAACCCCATGGACTATAGCCTGCCAGGCTCCTCCGTCCATGGGATTTCCTGGGCAAAAAATACTAGAGTGGGTTGTCACTTCCTTCTCCAAAATGTCTTATAAACATCCTAAATTTAATTACCAATGCTTGAACTAGGTACCTCTTCATAAAGCCCCCAAGCTAAAATAGACTAGATAACATTCAATTGTATATACAAGTACTAGTGAATAAACTAAATAAAATCCATAATCTATCATGGCTTAAAAATTCTGTGTTAGTAACAAGTGTCCATTCAGGTGTAGCAACTGTCCTCGGAACGTAAGTTTATAGCAGTTTTTCAGGTACTGGTACTAAGCAACCTATCGTAGAAGAGAGCATACTAGTTTTTCCCTAAAAAAGAAACACAGCATTTTGGTACATAAAGAAATATGGGGGAAAAGTTTGTATGTCTTTCAGTCTGCAATAGTACAAAATAATTTTACCCAGTTTTTATTATAGATAGAAACTGCATAGGAAAAGACAGCAGAAATCTGCCCCTAATATATAAATCATTTAAGGAAATGGCAGCCCCATTGGAAACCCCTTGGAAAACCCCAAGGATGGAGGAACCTGGTAGGCTACAGTCCATGTGGTCGCAAAGAGCTGGACACAGCTGAGCCACTTGACTTTCACTTTCTATGAATCTCTTATTTGTAAGTTTGGGAATGTTCTTATCCTTTTCCCCTTCGTATTCATTTAGAAAGCTGTACTTCCTATCCCCACGAGGGAAAGAAGAACTAACTGGGCAAAGTGCACAGCTCCCACAACGACAAGAAGTTTTCGGAAACAATCGCATCCTTTCTGTGAAGAGTCCACCATCTGTCCCCCCGCACAGGCAAGTGCAGTACCCACCGCAGCCAGAAGGGGCACAGCACGGCGCCCCTGAGCCCTTCGTCTGTCACCAGTCTTGCCAACGAGGCGTCCCAAGTACCCGATGACAGAGAGTTGGCACAGACAAGTGCTGTGTTCATGCCTGTGACGTTCTGGTTCTGTGCGAAGACCCTCAGAGCCCTCCGTTCCTGCAGACGCCGGCTGCAGCCTCAGGCCCCCCTTCCCACTCATCGCCTGCACCCCGAGCTCCCACCGGCTCCACCAGCCACTCTGCTCCCCACTCTCAAAGCTCCCACCGAGCCAAGGATCCCCTCCTTGCTCAGCTCCTTCCCTACTACCCCTTGCTCTTCCGGACTCCTGCCCGTTCCAGAAGATGCCATGTCCCCTGCAGCCCTTGCAGAGGGGGCGGGTTTTACTCCCCGCTGCTGTGTGGAACACTTGCTGCGTTGCCTGCCCTGTTCTTGGCATTTTACGGGTGGTAACCCATTTCACCCCCTCAACAGCCCCATTTTGCAGACAAGCAAACGGGGTACTGAGGGGAGAGAGCCGATCCTTTCGTTCCTTTTGCAGCCTGGCATCGTTTCTTTTCCAGCCCCTCTGCCCCACTGAGGCGAGCTCCTCAGAGGGTGCCGTGCTGGGTCCTCATTATGGACATGGACACGCCTCCCACGTGTGTCCCATCACTGAAGCGGCCAGCCCCTGCTCTGCCCTGTTCACCGTATCCTGTCTCCTGAGGACTTGGCAGCCTTCTGGAAGATGAGACCAGTGGCGCATGTCCTCACACTCATGTGTCAGTATTCCAGAGCTCACTTCCTCCAGCCCAGACAC
Source organism: Madoqua kirkii (assembly GCA_006408675.1). Classification (NCBI taxonomy): domain Eukaryota; kingdom Metazoa; phylum Chordata; class Mammalia; order Artiodactyla; family Bovidae; genus Madoqua; species Madoqua kirkii. The sequence goes on along the minus strand of SJYC01051283.1, from coordinate 49,864 downwards.
TCACCGGCTTCCACGGCCACGTTCTCAGAACATAACTTTGACAACTAAACCCCGTGTAGGCTATCAAACTGAAACAAAAGCCCACCTTTTCTCAACACCACCTTCCTAAATGGTACTTTCATCCAACTAGTACTTCCAACCTATTGATTTCATAACAATTAAACAAATTCTCAATGTCTTAAGCATAATTTTAGAAACTCATTACTTTCTCCTGACTTAAAAATGAATACAAATCAACAGTGTAAAATGTCACCCTCCTGTATCCCAATTCAATTTGCAGAGTTCTCACCATATACCTTCTGGACCTTACAGATCAAGAGTCAGTTTCTTGAGATAACGTTCAAAATATGTTCCTGTGTATTCTAGCCAAAGCAAACAAGTGGTCTTGATGTCCCGATTTTTTATTTAAAAGGTAGAATGCTATGCATTCTATTCATCTTCCCTTTTTTCACTTAATAAAGCTTTTGGATACTTCTAGAAAGTCTATAAAATTTTCTTTGTCTTTAAAAAAACACACGATACTCTTAGCCACCTTTAAGTGTGCAGTGAGCAGCGGTAGTTACGCTCACCTTGTTCTGCTGCAGATCTATCTCCAGAACTTTTTCATCTGGCAAAACTGGAGCTGATTTTTATAAGCAGTGTAAGATAATGCTGCAGTTTTCCTTTTCGTGTGGATATCCAGTTTTCCCAACACTATTTGTTGAAGAAATAGTTCTTTCTCCCTTGTGTGATCTTTATATCCTTGTTGAAGATCATTTAACCACATACACCATGATTTCTGGGGCATCTATTCTGTTCGATTGGTTTATATTTCTGTCTCAGTCTCAGTACTGCCCTCTTTTGCAACATGCTTTGAAATAAGGAAGAGTGGACACCTCCAGACTTATTTCTTGTTTTCAAGTTTGTTTTGGTTCTTTGAGGCACCTTGAAATTGCACACATAATTTAAGATGTCTTCTATTTCTGAAAAAAAAATGCCTTTGGAATTTTAATAGATATTGCATTGAATCTGTATATCATTTTGGATGACTTAACACTTAAGCAATATTAAAAGTCTTTCAGTCTATTATGACTTTTTATTTGTATTCTCTGTCTTTATTTTACTGTATTCTGTTATGTGTTTGTATTATGTAGTTGCCAATTTAATAAATCTGTACTTTGTTAACAATTATTGACATCGGTACAACTTTGCTATTAGGAATAATGCCGCAGCAAATAACCACATGTACACATGTTTTTTTGTTATGCTAGGGTAAATTTCCAGAGGTGGAGTTGCTGGGTCAAAATGCATAGGAGTTTGTAATTTTGAATAATGTGCCAAATTGCCCTCTACAGAGATTGTACTAATTTACATTTCTGATAGTCATGGTTTACAATGCTCTCTTCTTCACTAATTCAATGAAAGTATATGCTCAAACTTTCAGATTTTTTTGATGTAGTAAGCAGAGCTTGGCACCTCGGTGTAATTTTAATGTGCTTTTCCTTTAGTAAAAGTGAGATTGAGTGTATTTTTTACATTTCTATCTCCTTTCTTGTGATACCAGTTTATATATATTGCCTATTTTTCTTGTTGGGTTGTTGGTGTTTTCTTATCAGCTTGAGGGAAATGCTGTCTATTAGGGAGAACGGTACTTAGCTTGTGATATGTATTGTAAAAAGTCTTTTAGGTTTGACATTTATCTCAAGCTTTATTATTATTATTTTTTTCTTTTTGGTTCATATAGTAAATGTTAGCTTTTGCAGTAAAATTTAATCATATTTTCTTTTATGACTTCTTGATTTTAGCCAGCCCTTTCTCCAAGATTATTAAGGCATTTTGCCATGCCTTCTGGACTTCTAATAAGTTTACATTTTATAATTAAATCTTGGAACCATTTGAAGTTTTTTGGGGTGTGGTGTAAAGAATGGGTCCAACATTCCTGTATTAATAAATCAATCCAGTTGTCCCAATACCACTTATTGAGAAGTCTATCTTTACTCCTCTTACTTAGTTGCCATATTAATAAAATTCCAAAGTCCCAGGGCACTTCAGGGTATTTCCACTGGTCTATCTCTTCATGCGCCAGAACCCTAACACTTTATTAATGCAGAGTTTATTATGTGTTTTAAGATCTGGTGGGGCTATCCACCCTCCACTGGCTTTTCTCTCATAATGTTCTCTGAGTCTTTTCGTTCCATATGAGCTTTAGGATCCTTTAATTTTACTGCTCCAAAAATATCTCTTGGCATATTTTTATTGGAACTATGTGAAATTTGTAAGTTAAATTATAAGAACTTCATACATCTTTAGTTTTGAATATTCATGTTCAAGAACATAGTATGCCTTTCTTATGTTCCATTATTTTTGTGTTCTTTGTATAATATTGGAAAGGTTAGTTCAAGTAAATATTGTTTTTTCCTCTTGAAGTTAGTCATTTTACATTGGAGAATATTTGGGTTTATTACTTTAAATGGGCACTTTTCCATAATACAGGTATATATATATATGTAAATAAATATATATATCAGTTTATATATAAATTATTTTTTCACTTTGCAAGATGTGTATAAGAGACAGAGATAACATTCAATTGTATATACAAGTACTAGTGAATAAACTAAATAAAATCCATAATCTATCATGGCTTAAAAATTCTGTGTTAGTAACAAGTGTCCATTCAGGTGTAGCAACTGTCCTCGGAACGTAAGTTTATAGCAGTTTTTCAGGTACTGGTACTAAGCAACCTATCGTAGAAGAGAGCATACTAGTTTTTCCCTAAAAAAGAAACACAGCATTTTGGTACATAAAGAAATATGGGGGAAAAGTTTGTATGTCTTTCAGTCTGCAATAGTACAAAATAATTTTACCCAGTTTTTATTATAGATAGAAACTGCATAGGAAAAGACAGCAGAAATCTGCCCCTAATATATAAATCATTTAAGGAAATGGCAGCCCCATTGGAAACCCCTTGGAAAACCCCAAGGATGGAGGAACCTGGTAATCTGAATTTTGATATTATTTTCAAAAGTGTTTTGTTCATTCCCTCACTTTTTTCATGTCACATATGATGACGTAGTGAGAAAATTATCTCATCTTTTCCAGTTTTTTTCAGCCTGCTTTATTTCTTATCTAATTGCACTGGTTAGCACCTCCTCCCCAGTGTTAGATGATGCTGGTTTGTAGCGAGCATGCTGATGGTCAAAGGGATATTTTGCATACTAACTTATCGGCAGTAATATAGACGTGTTTATATGAAAAATCCTAAATATGAAATGAATAAACATAATCAAAGAACACTTTACTGACATAATTATTTAATAATCTTGAGCTGATTCCAGATGGTAGGATGGTTGAATATTAGGAAAGCTATTGATCTAATCCATAATATTAAAGATCTAAAGAAAAATATGCTCATCTCTATACATGTTGACAGGCATTTGGAAATATTCAACAACTATTCATGATTTTAGAAAAAATTAATAAGTCAAAAACAGATGGCGATTTCCTAATTGATAAAATATGTCTGGTTTTTCCCAAAAGCCAGAATTACACTCAATAATGAAACACAGGAAGCGCTGGAAGTTCTTATATTTTATTTGTGCCCTAGTGTATGGGTTATTTCAGTGGACATTCCACAGTCAGACATAGAGAAAACATTACCTCTATTTCCTGGAGACAGTGTTTGCTGTGCGTAAGGTAAATCTCCTTTACTAATAATATTATTAATGCTTATGGCTCTTCCAGTTCTCGCAGTTTCTGTGATTTGTGCTTCATTAAGATGGCAACTATGCCACTTCATGCAGAGATGTTCATAACTGCTACATCTTTCTTATCAATAGTTCATTTTTATGTTATCGTTTCTTTTTAATCTTGTTTAAAGGTTTCACTCGAGCTCCTTGTTTGATTTTAAATAAGTCACCTGCTCTCTCTTTTCCTCTCTTATAGCTCTTTGCTTGTTCGTTTTAAAGTTTTAAAATCACAGCATTTTAAGTGGAACAATATAAATTTGGGTTTCACTTTAAAATGTGTTTATTTACATTCATCAAAATAATAAATATGTTCTATTTTAGTCCTTTCATATACTTTTGTGTATTGTTTATGTGTAAAGCCTTTAACAGGTGTTCAACTTTTTTTGTGCATTTTTGGTGAATAGATTTTTGTATTTAGAAAGACTGGCATTTTGGGTTTTTCGTTTTAGTGATTGCCTTTATAAAGAAAAGGAAAGTCGCTCAGTAGTGTCCAACTCTTTGCGACCCCATGGACACCAGACTCCTCTGTCCAGTGGATTTTCTAGGCAAGGTTTGGGTTGCAGTTTCCTTCTCCAGGGAACTTCCTGACCCAGGGATTGAACCCAGGTCTCCCACATTGTAGACAGACTGTTTTCGTCTGAGTCACCACTATGATCTTAGCCAAAAGGCAAAGAAGCGATTATCTTTATAATTAAAACTTAATTTAGCACCCTTCATTTTTTCATTATTTAGGCAGTATCTATTAATACCTTCTACAAATAATAGTAAATATGGCATCATTTTTATGAGAATTTTTTTTTAGCATTAGCATCATTTTGTTCAATATCTTTCTATTTTTTCTTAATGTTCCACTTAAAAAGAGATATCCCAGTCACAAAAATTGTGTTTGTTTTTATCTTTGTGCAGTCTTGGCTGGGGCCTTCCTTCACACTGTGAAAGAAATTCCACTTGTGGGGTTACGTTCAGTCATCCTAATCAGCAGTTGTAGTCACAGTTTCAGACGTTTGGAGTTCAGTTTCCATAGTCACTGCTTGATTGGCTGACGTCTTCATCTGTAGTTTTTATGGAGTTCACGGACAAAAAAAGAATAGTCCTTGGTTCCTGCATGCTAAAGATAATGATTTTGACAGAATGGAGCTAATTTTTAGGTCCGTTTTTCCTTGACCAATAATATGGTCTTTTAAAATAAATTTAAATTGTCTTCATTTCAGGAAGAAATTTACTCCAGAAGTTGTCTCTCTCTGGAAAGCTACATGTTAAAGGAGGAGATGGATTTTTGGAGTTCATGGCATCTGAGAAGTCTCTTTTTGCTCTAAAGAAAAAAGTCTTTTGTTTCATTTGTTCTATTTTATACTTTTGGAGACTTCAGTGATGGAGAAATTAGATTTTCATATAAACTTTAGGTTAACTGTTGCTCTCAATACGAATGCCTACAGAGATTGTAGTTAGGATTACTTTGAATTTACAAATCTGTGAGGGGAAATTGGGGCTTCCCAAGTGACTCTAGTGGTAAAGAAGTCACCTGCGAATCCAGGGGACATAAGAGATGCAGGGTCAATCCCTGGCTTAGGAACATCCCCTGGAGGAGTGCACGGCAGCCCATTGCAGCACTCTTGCCTGGAGAATCCTATGGGCAGTGGAGCCTAGTGGGCTACGTGTCCAAAGAGGTGGACACAGCTGAAGTGACTTAGCACACACACTCAAGGGAAATTGACATCTTAACAAAACTCAGACCTCCAATTCATGAAAAAAAGTTGGGTAATCTTGTGTATATATGTGTGTATATATATGGCTAACATATATGTATGTATGCATAAATATATATTTATTCAGTTCGATTCAGTTCAGTTGTTCAGCTGTGTCCGACTCTTTGTGACCCTGTGAATCGTAGCACTCCAGGCCTCCCTGTCCATCACCAACTCCCGGAGTTCACTCAGACTCACATCCATCAAGTCTGTGATGCCATCCAGCCATCTCATCCTTTGTTGTCCCCTTTTCCTCCTGCCCCCAATCCCTCCCAGCATCAGAGTCTTTTCCAATGAGTCAGCTTTTCACATGAGGTGGCCAAAGTACTGGAGTTTCAGCTTTAGCATCATCCCTTCCAAAGAAATCCCAGGGCTGATCTCTTTTAGAATGGACTGGTTGGATCTCCTTGCAGTCCAAGGGACTCTCAAGAGTCTTCTCCAACACCACAGTTCAAAAGCATCATTCTTCTGTGCTCAGCCTTCTTCACAGTCCAGCTCTCACATCCATACATGACCACAGGAAAAACCATAGCCTTGACTAGACGGACCTTAGTCAGCAAAGTAATGTCTCGGCTTTTGAATATGCTGTCTAGTTTGGTCATAACTTTTCTTCCAAGGAGTAAGCGTCTTCTGATTTCATGGCTGCAGTCACCATCTGCAGTGATTTTGGAGCCCCCCAAAATAAAGTCTGACACTGTTTCTACTATTTCCCTATTTCCCATGAAGTGATGGGACCGGATGTCATGACTTTCGTTTTCTGAATGTTGAGTTCTTTGATTTTTTTCTTTAGTTTACTATTTTGCAAATCTCACACAATTTTGTTGGGTCTGTCTCTAAATATTCCAAGGTTTTAGCCTTACTGAAAATTATTTCTTTGAAATTTTCCTATCTAATTGCTTATATCTAGTATATAAAAATGCAATTCTTTTTGTTGGCTTTCAATACCACAATATTGCTGAACTCTTCTAATATCTACTACTGTTTTCCTAGATGCCTTGGAATTTTGACATAGATAATCTAGTCTATAAATAGAAATAATTGTAGCCTTTATTTTTAATCTCCTATAATGCCACTTCTCTGTTTCCCTTACTAGACTGTATGGGACAGTTCCTCCACATGCTATTTTGGTAGGCAGGATAATGCCTCCCCCAAAAAACATGCTCACACCCTAATTACCAGAGCTTATGAAAATGTTGCCTTAAGTAGCAAAAGGGACTTTGCAGATGTGATTAAGAGTATGGACTTTGAGTTGAAGTGATTATTCTGGTTTATCCAACTGGACACAATCTAATCATGCTAGCATGTAAGATTACAGGAGTCCTCTAAGGTAGGGTGAAACTCCAGTACTTTGGCCACCTCATGCGAAGAGTTGACTCATTGGAAAAGACTTTGATGCTGGGAGGGATTGGAGGCAGGAGGAGAAGGGGACGACAGAGGATGAGATGGCTGGATGGCGTCACTGACTCGATGGACATGAATGTGAGTGAACTCTGGGAGTTGGTGATGGACGGGGAGTCCTGGCGTGCTGCGATTTATGGGGTCGCAAAGAGTCAGACATGACTGAGTGACTGAACTGAACTGAACTTTCATGTAGGGTTAACATGACTGAGAGAAAGAAAAGAGAAGACCTCTGGCTGTAATACAGGCTCAGCCACTGTTGGTGACTTTGAACATGGTGAAGAGAACCATTAGTCAAGGAGCGTGGGCGAACTCAAAGAAAGTGGAAGCAGCCTTCAAGGACAGACAGCAAGGCTCCGGGGACTTCAGTCCAGCAGCTGCAAGAAACTGGGCTCTGCCAACAGTCTGAACAGGCAGGAGGTGGTTCACCCCTCAGGCCTCCAGTCAACAGGGTCCTGCTGACACCTGGATTTTCACTTCTGACCCGTAGATAGATAAAATAGTAAATACAAGCGATCCTAAGACACAAAGTTTTTGATGATTTGTTGGCTCATCAATAGAAAACTGATATAGCTATTGAGTAGAAATGTTGATAGGAAACATCCTTGTTTTTACTCTCAGTCAATCAATGTATTTTATTCAATCTTGGGGGAAAGGATTGTCTGTCTGTTAAGTAGAATAGCTGTGGTTCTGTGCAGCTTGCCTTTCTCAAATTAAGGAAGCTTATTTCTCTGTTTTTGTTTTAATAAAGCATAGTTGTTGGGTTTTGTCCAGCTTTGTCTGAAAAGCAACAAACATGATGGAGATAATGTTTTTCACCTGCAGCACGTTCATATAGCAAATTATATTGATCAGTTTGCAAATGTTAACTGAGCCTGGTATTTCTGTTGATAAGTACCATTCAATCATGATTTATTATGCTTTTAAAAATAATGCTAGATTTCATTTCCTTACTTTTTTAGAGTTATTTATCTATACTTTTTGTTTCTGTGGGCTGTCTTTGTCTAGTTCTGATATCAGAATAATGCTGGGCTAATAAAATAAACTTACAAATTTTCTCTATCCTGTATTTTCTGGACGAGGTTATGTGGAACTGGTATTGGTATTATCTCTTCCTCAGGTGTTGACAGAATTTGCCAGTAAAGACCTGTGTAAGTTTTAGCAATTAGTTTGAAACATCTGTTATTTTCAGTGTAAGCATTTAAAGAAAATTTCCTTCAAAGAATTGTTTTATCTCCGTCTTGTAAATTTGTATGTGATGTATTTTAATTGCAATTCATTTTAATTTATGTTCCAATTCTCTATGCAGCTCTTTGATCCATGAGTTATTTAGAAGTATAGTGCTTATTTCTCAAATTTTGTAGCGCTAGCTAGTTATCTAATATTGATTTCTAGTTTATTTTATTGTAGTCAGGGTAAAACATTGTGCACAGCTTCAACTGTTTTAAGTATTTTGAAGTTGATTTTGTTTGAGCAGCAAATCAGTTTTCTCAGTGCTGTTTGACACACAATCTATTTCTCAGGCGTTTAAACGTCAGCATTACAATATACTAATCACACACATTTTTGAACCACATAAAAATATTTGCAGAGTTTAATGCATCTCCAGGGAAAATACATTTAATTTGTATCACAGGTTTTTGCATGTGAACTTTATTCCAAAGAAAACCCATTATGGGCATAAAACCAGGAGTGATTTTCAGGACATATTTGTTTTTCAAATCATTTTGCCAAAAGTTGTAGATTTTTTTTTCTGGGATTTGGCTTATCTTTGTAAATAACTATTTTTAGCCAAGTACTTTTGTAACGTATTATTGGCTATTCTGGACTCTTTCATGCAATATGAGTTCAAAATCTCTTATGTAATTAAAGAAGGGCATTGTTTTCAGGCTGGGCTTGACTTGCAGAATTGTGGGTGTCAAGATCATGAAGACACCGTTGATTTAAGACTGCACATGTTACTACGGTTTGTGCTAGACTTGGAAAGAATGTTCAAGTCACACTCTCAGATCCAAGGACAAAGGTGAAAACTTTTCAAAAAATTTCTAATCGTTTATTTTTTAAAGCACTTGACAAGGGTGGTCAGTGATGCACACAGAAAAAGAGGAGACTCCTTCTGCCTGCCCTAGGGGAACAGCAGCGGAAAGACAGGCACGCAAGTCGCAGGGAGGGCGGCACGGAGCGAATGTAAGGGGGTGCATATGTGCTCCGTCACCCAGGTTTGCAGTATCTATATCGTATCTGTCTGTATCTATACACAAAGGTAAAAAGCAGCCTTTTGAAATGATCCTTGCTGTGAACGGCTGAGAAAAAAGAATGAGAAAAAGCTTCCCAGAGAAAGTTCGTGGTAACTCAGGGGGCCTTAGAGAGTTTACCTTAAGAGAGAAATCCGAGCTCCCGACAGAATGGGAGAAAGAGGCTGTGCGCTAAGAATCCGGTTACTGTAAACTGAAGCACTTCCTCTTTAACGGAAGTGCGTGAAAGGGAGGAGGCATCTCGTACACAGAAACGTCCCTCTTAGCGCTGTTGCGCTTGTTTTTTTTTTTTTTTTTAATGGAGGGTACATTTAAGGAAGTGGATAATAGGAAGTGAACAAAAACAGAGCACAGAGCCGTGCAAGCCACTTCTCAGTAGAAGATCTCTCCGTGATGAGTGGGTCCTTAGGGCTGTTCTCCGGAAAATTGCATTTTTTTATTTTTTTGAGGAGTATTTCCTATACATGTACACAGACACAGCTACACAATTATTATTTTTTTAATCAGGAAATCATCTTTGCCCCTAGATGACATTTCGTATTGACAGTGCTTTCCAGGATATTTGTTCACTGATGATCGAGATCCCATATTTTATGGAAGAAATATTTTCTTTTTTTTTTTCTTTACCTACCTCAAGGCACAGCTATCTTGCATCTTTGCAGGGTGCCCAGGGCAGAGTACTCCGGTGCTATCTGTTAATACCAGAAGGTTCTACATTACATAGTTTATGTTAAGATGCAAAGCAGTGTCACCTAGGGGCCTCAGATCTTTGGGGAAAAATGATATTTTTGTAATGAGTTTGTGCCTTTCCTCCATCCAGTGACTTTTCTACACATAGAGGGATGTGACTTTCTGGACGCTTCCTCCTTAGCCGTGTTATAAGGAATTTTCCATAAAGGATTTATTGGATGTAGTGAGAGTGGAACACACCCATGAATTAAGTGGCGAGAAAACAGAAAGCCAGAGCAGCGAGTGTCTTGGGTTCATGGTTAATATTTAAATCTCTTCCAGGTGCCATGGGTCCATTTTGTCTGGTATGCTGACCTAACTAGAAGCCTTGGAGGTTAGCCTCTTCCTAGGGCCCCTCTTCTTTCAGAGAAGCAACAAAGGGAGAAAGAACACTGTTGTTTTTACACAAAGCAGGCATCTCCCAACCCCCGAATAGTCACAGTTTCACTGTTCTGTTTTAAATATAATAGCACCTGTGCAAAAACGTCTATATGTATATTATTGGGTAGGGGGACGCCAAGGAAACCGCAGATGACAGTTAGTCCCGACTGTCAATCTGCACGTTTAATGAGAAAGGCTGCCCGATTTAATGAATCCTGGTCCTTCGTGCTGGCATCATTTTCAGCAGAACTCGCGTCTTAACACCTCAGTGGCGGCAGTTTTCAGCCCCGTTATGGCAGCTCGATGCCCGTAATGGAAGGCGTTTGCCTTGTGAACTATTAAGCTTATATAAGCAATCACGGCGCATTTACTGACATGGAGAAGGCAGGGCGAGGTGTGTATGTGTGTGTGTGTGTGTGTGAGTGCTCACAAGCATGTAGAGGAAGGGGGCAGGGGGAGGACACAGGAATGACTGAGCAGCCTAAACTCAGATGTTTAATTGCACCGGTCACGTCCCGTGAGCCTTAGCACAAGGGACCAAACAACAAGAAAGGAAAAAACAACATTTTACGTCACAAGTGCCAGGCAAAACCAAACCTAACTGGGTCGCAGTGGCGGAGAGGCCGGCGGGCCTGTGGCCGCCAGGTGCCCAGCTTTGCCAAGGCCTGTGAGTTGATGCAGATGCAGACTGGTTCTGGGCCCCAGCCCTGGCCCTGCGTTTGTCTACAATGCCTCTCCCCCTTTCCCCTCTACTGCAGGTGTAAAGCTGGACAGCAGGGTGAAGCCCTTTCTCCTACCTCCTGGATTTGGTGGGATTTCGGCTCCAACTTACTCTGCACGCCTGCCCCAAGCACGGCTGCTCCTCCAGACTGTGCACCACTCAGACGCACGTGAGATGCAAGGGGCGGGTGTGTTTCATCTCAGTCACTACCTAGAGAAAGGGAAAGAACCGCTCCCAGCACCCTCGGGTGGCACGCACTCAGTGTCAAGGTCATGAGAGGCTCCCCACCTGCCGCCCGCCCCTGTCCTCCCCCGTGCGCCCACCTGCGCCCGTTTTCTGCCTGTCCTTTAAGGATGAGAGATGCCGGTGCTTCCTCTGTGGTCCCAAGACCTCTGCCTGGTATTAATAGATTCGAGGTGGCCGTGTTGCCGCAGTGGGACCAGGGAGAGGAACAAATAATTCAGGTTAGGGCGATCCCAGAGGCTGATGGCTCTGATGACTAGCTGCTGTCGCGGGCAAGAGTGGAGCAGCGGAGACAGCGGATGGGATGCTCGGGGAAGGGGCGGCCCCCGCACATGCGGTCCTTCCCGCTGGACCCCTGCCCCCTCAGCGACGCCGGCTGCCAGGCCTGTGGCAATGCTGCCACCTGCTGCTGTGCCCAGTGGGAGGAGGCTACACGTTCCCTGGGCTGGAGCCCTGGGAGGGGAAGGGAGGGGAGGGGGGAGCTGGCAGGGGGAAGGAAGGAGGGGAGGAGGGAGAGGAGCCAGGAGAGGAGGCTTCTGTTCAGGGCCAAGCCGAACACCCCTCCCTGGACAGGGTTTCCAGGGGAGCTGGGTGGGCTCTGCAGGCGGGACCTGTCTTAGATTGCCCCTGCTCACCCCAGGAGTGTTGGTTCAGGTGGAAACCAGACACATACTCAGAGCGCCCGCATCCCAGAGGCCTGAGACACCCCGCATCTCTGCATTCTTTGCGAGGCCGCGGGCACCTGGGATGCTCTACACTCACAGGCTTTCCACACTGGCATTCCACTCCTGGGCCGCAGGGCTTACGGTCTCAGCAACTGAAGGGCTACGAACCAAACACCCAGGCAGCTGGCATTCTCCTTCTCCACAGAGAGAAAGGAAAGTTAAAAGTGGTCTCTGTCCGGCTGTGCTGTGACGAGGAAGCGTGGCCGTAAATACTGAGAATTCGTGTGACTGTGCCGTCTGTCTGAACGCGTTCCTGTGTCCAGTAGGGGAGACACTGAGAGAGGCACCGGCTTCTCCCTTCCCGGGTTCGCTGGCGTCGCGGGCTCCTTCTCGGCCTCATCTCCTGCTCTGTCAGGTCGCTCTTCAGCCTTCCCCGCGTTTCCTTATCTTGCAGGTGGAAGTTTGCTTTCCTCGAAGTCAGTGCCTCCTAATGGGCTTCAGCTATTTTGTGATTATTTACTTTTTTTAGATGTCTGTTTGGAAAGTGATTCTCAAACATTTCCTTTTTGCTGTTCCTTGGTTCAAGTGGAAAAAAAAAAGTTGATTTTTTGGTCTCTGTGAATGGAAGAAGATTTGATTAATTTTTCAAAGTAACTATTTCCGAATTGACCTGGAGCTCCCTAAAGGGTATTTAGCTAGCTGATGTCAGGGATGTAGGTCAGTGAGCACGACTTGCTGAGTGGATGGATAATGAGAGGTAGACGGGGGTTAATCGGGATCCAGTGCCCCCCCCTGCCAAGGGGAGGACCACATTCTGAGCACACCACAGGGGCAAGGATGGGGAGCTGGGATCCCGCGGCCTCTGAAGGAAGAGGATGGGAACCACAGTGCCCTGGAGCACGAAGGCAACACCAGGGGAGATGTTTGTGATCACTCCTACAATAGTATTAACTGTGGGGAACTAGAAACAGAAAAGCACCATTCCCCAAGCAAAGCAACTGCGGAGGAATCTTGTTCTAATCCAACCCCACAAAAAGGGGTGGAAGAGCCTTGCACCCCACCCAGCCTTCCCCCAACCAGCTCATCTGCATTTCCAGGGATTTCCTCTGGACTGACTTCTGAAAAAATCCTGTTCAAAGCAGGACATTTTATTTTGGCTTCTGATAATAGTGAGTGCTCTGAAATGAGTATTTGAAGAAGTATTTATTGTATAAGGCTTCCCAGGTGGCGCTAGCGGTGAAGAACCCATCTGCGATGAGGGGGAACCAGGTTCCATCCCTGGGTTGGGAAGGTCCCCTAGAGAAAGGAATGGCAACCCATTCCAGTGTTCTTGCCTGGAGAATCCCACGGACAGAGGAACCTGGCGGGCTACTGTCCATGGAGTTGCAGAGTCAGACACAACTGATCAGACATGTTATATGAACTGGAGGGGAGGGGCATCTCAGATTTATTGTATTTCTTCAAAATGAGAAAGGCGATTATTGCCTGGGAAAAAACTGCGGAAGGAAGAGAAGTTCAGTGACAGTGTGTGTTACCCTGAGAACAAAGGGCCTTCCCACTTCTTTATCAGACTCGGATATTTTGTATCAGGTGATAGGTTTTGATTTTAATAGATATGTCAAAATATCATGAGTTCCTGAAAATTGCACCAGATTTTGATCCCTGATTATAATCTAGCCTCTATGATCTTCAATCTGTAATCTCCCGTCTTAGAAAAGGTGTTGCCTCCCCACGCTCACACACTTTGACGCACAGCTCATCAAATATTTTAACTAAGACCCACGGAGTCTATCAGGATGATGATCGCCTTTCGGGCACTCGGCTGGAGACAGGGGCCTCTGCGTTGTTGTGGTCACAGCACACGAGCTCTTTACTGAAGACCGAGGAGCCTGAGAGGCTGAATGTAGTCCGCGAGGTCGCAGAAGAGCTAGACGGGACTTAACGACTAAGCAACACAACGCATCCTTAGGAAGTTGGTCACTGATCCCACTGCCTTAAAAACAGTGGTACTTGGCCAGTGAAAATGAACTTGGGTCCAACTCAGCTCATAGGAAGGCACCTGAAAAGATGGCCAAGGCAAAATTGCTTGAAGGAAAATTATGATGTCTTCTTGAAAGGCATCCTAAATGGTTTGTTTCATATAAACACAGGCTCCCGTGGCATTGCACTTCCATAAGCAAATCAGCTGTTTCTCTGTTCCCTGATGTCAGCAGATATCAATCCCTGATTGATATTCACTTTATTCCCAGGGATCAGACTTCAAACAGCTATCCTCTGTAATAGAGTATAGAGTGAAGCGATGGAAAGGGAAAACGATACTGATCACCCCTTTGGGCAATAGCAGTTCACTCTGATCCCTGATCTGTCTGCTGAGATTTGCTCTATCAGATCTAACGTGTTAAGGTTCCAGCTCCTCAGATAACTCACATTCCAACATGTGCTATGATTTACATGTTATGTATTTATTTCTGAGTTGGCTGTTTGCAATGTAAATATATCATATTCATTCACTGTAACTTCAAATCGCTTTTTATAAGAACAGATCTTTCAACAACACTATCACTTTCCGAGTCACAGACCAAACCAAGTGTTGCCTAATTTTACCTAACCAAATTGTGCCCTTTATTTCTCTTCAGCTTCTCCTAAATTTTCACACTGACTTTGATTGTTTTCCAGATATCTTCTTCTGAATGTTTCTGCCAACATTCCTGTTGAGAATTCCCCCAAAGCGCTTGTGAGAAAGACAAAACGCTATTCACTATTATCTACGGTTCTTTTCATTCTCTCTCATAAATCAGCCCTTTCAGGTGCTTTATCAATGTTGCCTCTCTTCTTTGTACTTTTGAGTTTGTCAACATCATTGTGATAATGAGGCTCCCTAACTCATATGGGTCTATCCAGATGATAGACACCACGTCAGGATCTCACAGCTTCACAACACGGAATACCATGTAGGGATTCACAGCTACACACACACACACACACACACACACACACACACACACAGGGCACTCCTGCACCCATTCCAGCAGTCCCATCAATTTAAAGACCTGTCTTGTGTTAACTCTCAGTACATTGCAGCCTGGTGCCAGAGGGCTTATACATAAACCCCGCTCCACTTGGAAATCAAAGAGAGGTAGCAGAGTTCACATTTCCTCATGCTGAGCTATGAGGCTTGCCAAGAGACAAGGCTGGACTAATAAGGTCTGGAACCGGCTTCTTCTAGTTAATAGCAGCCTTTGACATCACAGGACAAGATGCTATTTCCCTGTGTTTATGTCCTTAGGAAGTGCCACAGGGAAGGCGGGCATGAAAGGTGCTCTGTGCACCCGCGTGTCGAGTGAAAATGCACAGTGATGTCAGGAATGGGGGGCCTTTTCCCTGCCCTGCAGTTTCAGGAGGAGGTTAACTGATGGCGCTGCAAGTCATGGGTGGTTTTCCCACTTTGCCGTCTACCTTTGTTTCTGGTTTCTCACCTGCCCCAGAAGTGCCAAATTGTCCTTCAGAGTCTGGTCTTCTTCCTGAGATGAGTGCATCCTGCCTGACATGGGCAGGTCTCCCGAGCAAGGCTTTAGAGACCTGCAGAAGGAAGAACAGTGGCGTTGGTACCACCTAGATGGCACAGAAGCCTCTGAGCTGGCGTGTCCACCCCTGAACAAGCAGACAAGCAAACCCAGCTCCCCTCTGAAGACTTCTGATGCACATTTTTTAAACGGTGGTTTTAATTAAATTGGTATGTATTCCATTCATCATGTGCATTCATAGTTTGGAATTAACAAATAAACAAATATGATGAAAAATCATTGAATCCGGGCTGTCCCCTCTTTCTACTAAAAAGCTTTATGTATGTTCAGTATTCATAGAATGCCACCTAGACATTAGACGTCTATGATCTCAAACATATTTAACAGGGTAGCCTTTGCTATTTCTTCTAGAGAGGATTCTTGGATTTATAGAAAGACGCATTTCCTCTGATTGAAGGGCTGAGTTAAATTTTAACGTTTCTGAAAGCGAGTTTTTACTCTTTGCTGGAGAGGTTTTGTTGATTATAAGCTCAGGCTTCGGGGTAGTCTCTTACTGTAGGAGAGAAAGGCCACTGTTCTAACATTTCAGGTGTGCTGACCAAACCACAGCGTGCAAGTGAGTGGCTGGGGCTTTGGTTTAAAATCTCCCAGCTGAGCGTTCTGCACGGTTAACCTTGGTCTACATTTTTAGCCAGTGGTCCATGCTGTGAAATAAGCCATCAGAGATAGGGTGATCCCTGCTTCCACCCTGGCAGAGGGCAGAGGAAGCCAGGGGTCAGGGAACAGCTGGACATCCCTGCAGAGGGATGGGCACGTCCCTGCCCCTGCGACACCCAGCCTGGTGCCAGCTGGGGACTTGCAGTTTCTGCTGGCATCCTTCTATGTATACAAGCGGGAAAACTGCGGATCAAATGTGAATTTGACTGGCACTTAGGCCAGAATTCTATTAATATTAAGCCTCCAAGAGAGTCTTCCTTTCATTGAACACTTCCCAAATGGACCAAGAATGACAATGCCTTGGAGTAAAATGCCTTGGAGTAAAAGTGGACTGAATTGCATTCATTTATTTATTTTGCGACCTCTCTGTGTGAGTATAAAAACTGGTAAGTTACCATTCTTAAACTAGATATTCTTACACTCTGATACAGGGAGGAGGGGAAAGTAGGTTCACAAATAGCAATGAAGTGATAAATATGAGACACAAAAAAAAACCCGACTAAAATTATTATTAAAAACGGTTTATTTTTTCCTTTTTAAAAATGTATTTTTTTTTAATTGGGGGATAATTGCCTGACAATATTGTGTTGGTTTCTGCCACAGAGCAACATGAATCAGAGGTATACATGTGTCCCCTTCCTCCTGAACCTCCTTCCCACCTCCTGCCCCATCCCATCCTTCTAGGTTGTCATAGAGCACCAGTTTGAGCTCCCTGAGTCATACAGCAATTCCCAAGAACACTTTTAAATGTGTTTTTAACATTTACTTACACATTTATGGGCTTTCTTGATAGCTCAGTTGGTAAGGAATCTGCCTGGAATGTAGGAAACCCCAGTTTGATTCCTGAGTCAGGAAGATCCCCTGGAGAAGGGATACGTCACTCACTCCAGTATTCTTGGGCTTCCCTGGTGGCTCAGCTGGTAAAGAATCCACTTGCAATGTGGGAGACTTGGGTTCGACCCCTGGGTTCGGAAGATTCCCTGGAGAAGGGAAAGGCTACCCACTCCAGTATTTCAGCCTGGAGAATTCCATGGACTGTATTGTCCATGGAGTCACAAAGAGTTGAACACTGCTGAGTGACTTTCACTTGAACTTATATATACATTCATTTATCCCCCCTGTACTTGTGTTTCTGCTGCATGTAAGACATAGTTGTAGGATGAGAGACACAGGTACACACATGTACAGTCACTGCCCCTGTACTGCAAACAGCCAACAGTGTGTGACGGTAAACACTCATCTCATTTAATTCTGGCAACAAACCTGGTGTCCTCACCCCCTATTTCAAACAAGAGTAAGGAGGACAGCCTTGGACAGGTGATCAGCTCTCAGCCACACTGAAGAGTTGGTGATTAAGATTTGGCAACAGAACTATGAAGTCAGAGTTCAGATTCTGCCTTCAAAACTCCATAGCTGTGTGGCCCTGGACAAGTTGCTCAGCCTCTCGAGGTTTCCTCACGCTGCAGAGGCTTGTAGGGAGATTTAAGCAAGTTAATCCTTCTCTAGATCCACCTGGATAGATCTGGCATATAAGATAGTCCTTTGAAACCTTTGTGAGCTTTTAACATTAAAAAATATATATATTTTTTCAATTGCTTCAAGGCTTGATCACTGGTTGGTTTAGTAGAAGTAACTTGCCTCCCTTCTAACTTTCCTTTCTCTTCCTCTTCTCTTCCTCTTCTCGTTCTTGCTCCTGCTGCTCCTGTCCTCCCCCCACATCTTTTGATTTGGCGCTAGCATGATTATTCACCCCCTACAGCAGCACAGGGCTTCCCAGCTGGGGCTAGAGGTAAATAACTCACCTGCCAATGCAGGACACGTAAGAGACTTGGATTCAGTTCCGGGGTTGGAAGGATCCCCTGGAGAAGGGGGTGGCAACCCTCTCCAGTATCCCTGCCTGGCAAATGCTATGGACTGAGAAGCTGGTGGACCACACATCCATAGGGTCACAAAGAGTTGTACATGACTGAAGTGACTTAGCACGCACGCACTCACAGCAGCTGAACTGAGTGACAGATGTGTTCTTCTGGTTCACTGTGCACTCAGTCACTCAGTCATGTCCCACTCCTTGCCACCCCACGTACTGCAGCCCACTAGGCACCTCTGTCCTCGGGATTTTTCCAAGCAAGAGCGCTGGACTGGCTCGCCATTTCCTTCCCCAGGGTTTGGTTCACGAACTCCCGCTTAATTCATTAGTAATTTGCCTTCTAGGAACAAAACCACAAAATTTTAACTCATAAATGGCCCTTCAATGCACCATTTCACTTCATTTCACATTTTTGGAAATTTTTCTCATTTGGGGATTAGGAATCCCTAAATGGTAGCAAAGTGGTAGGAAAGTTATAACCAACCTAGATAGCATATTGAAAAGCAGAGACATTACTTTGCCGACTAAGGTCCGTCTAGTGAAGGATATGGTTTTTCCAGTGGTCATGTATGGATGTGAGAGTTGGACTGTAAAGAAAGCTGAGCGCCAAAGAACTGATGGTTTTGAACTGTGGTGTTGGAGAAGATTCTTGAGAGTCCCTTGGACTGCAAGGAGATCCAACCAGTCCATTCTGAAGGAGATCAACCCTGGGTGTTCTTTGGAAGAAATGATGCTGAAGCTGAAACTCCAATACTTTGGCCACCTCATGCGAAGAGTTGACTCATACGAAAAGACTTTGACACTGGGAGGGAATGGGGACAGGAGGAGAAGGGGATAACAGAGGATGAGATGGCTGGATGGCATCACCAACTCGATGGACATGAGTTTGAGTGAACTCCGGGAGTTGGTGATGGACAGAGGCCTGGTGTGCTGCGATTCATGGGGTCGCAGAGTTGGACTTGACTGAGCAACTGAACTGAACTGAGCTGAAAGTGGTAGGATTTTTTTTTCTTTCTTTATTATTTATTTTAATTGGAGGCTAATTGCTTTACAATATTATAGTGTGTTTTGCCATACATTGACATGAATCAGCCACGAGTGTTCCCATCCTGAACCCCCCTCCCACCTCCCTCTCCATCCCCTCCCTCAGGGTCATCCCACTGCACCAGCCCTGAGCACCCTGTCTCATGCATCGAACCTAGACTGGCGATCTGTTTCACATATGGTAATTATAGCCATTCTGGATTTTGACAATAGTGAAAAAAATAGATCCATTCTGATATGTTCATGCTGTCTTACAGAATGGCTCAAATGCCTTTGAATTTAAATAATTTAAATGGAGATATAGTTTTACAAAACAAATATGATTCACTTAATATTAAATGAGAGCAAGGATTTGTTTTCAAAAATATCTGGAAAAATTCATGCCATGGAGGTGCCTTGGGAGGCGAGGAGTTGCCGTGTATCCTGTGGGCCTGTGCTCCTGAATCCTAGGGACACCCTCGAGCTGCACTTGGGGTTCCTTGGGGAGGACGGGCAGGTCTAGACGGAATACTAGGTGAGATGATGGTGTCTCCACTGACCCTGGCTCCTTGGGGCGTTCCTTGCCACTCTCACAGAAGCTTTCAGTAATATCCTTAAGAAATCTTAGAGTTATAAGGAGAAAGCAGTGAACACTGTTTTGGTAAATCATATACGCTTGGATGTGATTTTATGAAGCAGACAAATGTTCAGAGTTATACTATTAGAAGCCTCATCAACCATTTACCTCAGGATCTTTAGTTCAAGAAAATTATTTTATATAAAACATGTTATCAGTTGAATGTGCCAACTATAATAGTCATCCAGTACTATCAGTGGGAAACACAATCTAATAGCTATTTTAGAACTTGAGCAATCTATTTTCCCCCTCTGTACATTTACTGGTAACAAGTGAGCAGATCTCAGTATCACATTGAGGCTGACAAATTAATTAGGATAGTTCAAGTAGAGGATAGAGTTGCCTATTAACAAAGATGCTTCATTTCAGTAAAGATTTTTAGTTTTGTGACATATGCATGTGATCTACAATAATCATAGAAATATGATTTGATTCTATCATTAAAGAATATTTTATAGATATGATTCTATGATATGGAAAGGAATAAATTAATTGTTAAAACACAAATCAAGAAAGAAAAGTGTGCAAAGACAAAGGTGAACTAATTAATGTCAGTGCTTTCAATAGAATGCATGATTAAAGGAACTGAGGGTATTCACAGACATGATATGTTTGAAGGTATCATTTGAACACTTGACAATATATGCCATAGTATTATTTACTCAAAACTTTATGTATCTATATATATATTGAAATTATATGTACTTGATTACATTAAATTATAGGTACTTGATTTTTATGAACAGTTTTAAAACTGTTTATGAAACACATAGTAAATTGTCTATTAACTAAATGGGTGCTGAGAATAGGAAAACTTTTCCTGTGCCAGCAAATATCAAATTATAGCTCACTTAGTAATTTATACTAATTTTATACAATTTGCATATTTTACCTTTATAAAATTAATCACTACCTCCTGCTCAGATTGTTTTATTTAACAGGCAGAAATGTTATAAATTGTAAAACATAAATTTTTTATGTCATTCTCTTTTCTGCTGAATCTTTTGAACTGCATAAAAAATTTAAATAAACCCAAAGATTCTTACTCATGGTGCTTCATCAGCTGTTGACTTGAGTCTCAGAATTAGAAGAACAAGGCATTGGAATAATGTCATTGCCAAAAATAGTACAAAATTGAGATGAGCTTATAAATATCCGTATATTACACCAAAATATCACAAAGCTCCTTCCACTGTGTTCCTAACAGTCTGGCAATTGGAATTATACTAAGACGTAGCCTAGTCATTGGATACCTTTGCATGAATGGTTATTTGAATAAGCTCTTAATTCGAAAGCACAAAGACCCCTCTAAAAATGCAAGTGGAGCAGGGCGCAGCTGATTTGAGCTTCTTGCAGGCAGTTCTGAAGTTCTGGCGTGCAGAGAGTGCATTTTCCACGGAGTCATGATGCTGGCCCAGGTGGTGGCGGGGTGTCACGAGGAGCAGAGTTCCCACCACCACCCTCCCAGGACCCGTGCTCAGAACTGCCATCGACCCGAGGGCTCGGTGAGCGACTGGATGGCGTTGTGGTGAATTTCCAAATGCAAATGGTAGCACGCCTGGCCATCAAACGTAGCCTTTTTCTCAATCCCCTAGGGGTTTAAGATTTGGAGCAAGACTGGTAAGACTAACATGGAGATAAAGAAAGTGTGTTTTTCGCTCAGAAGGAGGACCCTCCACTTTTCTTGAAAGCGATGTGCTTGCAAAGAGACAGGTCCTAATGAGAAGGCACGTGGCATTTGCACAGCTGCCTCAGACACAGGCCCCGACGTGGAGAGGGTGTAATTAGGCTTGCTCGGTACAGGAACAAAGGCCTGTCAGGAGGAAGCGAAGCCCCCAGCTAAGCAGAGCCCCCACCAGTTACACCCTTCCCTTCCCTTTCCCTGCCTTGGAGAAGGGAAAGAGAAGAAAACAAGTGTGGGCGATTCCCCAGTGTGAGGATGGGAGGCTCTCTCTGTTCATACCAGTGTGTGTGTGAGTCGCTCAGTCATGTCTGACTTTTTGCGACCCATGGACTGTGGCCCACCAGGCTCCTCTGTGCATGGGATGCTCCAGGCAAGAATACTGGCATGGGTTGCCATTCCCTTCTCCAGAGGATCTTCCTGACCCAAGGATCTAACTCTGGTCTCCTGTATTGCAGGCAGAGTCTTTACCGTTTGAGCTACAGGGAAGTCTCTGTTCATATTATTTACTAGGAGTCATGGCGTGGTTTTGAGTCCAGAGAACATCTCGACATTTGTTGGGCTGAGAAACTGCAGGAAAGAGCATGAGGATGGAAGGAGACGCTGCAGACCCCGCATCCCTAGGTCTTGCTAATTTCTTCAACAGAGACCCGCACGCTGTGTGGCTTTTCCTTGGCACACCGGGCACAGATGGCCTGCCCACCACTTGGCCACTTGAGTCCCTCCTTCAGTGTGCCTGGGTTTCCAGACAAAGAGACGTTGTCGTAACTCAGAAGCTATGCATTTCTAAACAGAACTTGGTTTGCTTGCTCCGTTAGCTCTAAATGATGGCCAAGTGTGCCTTCTTTAGGAATTCTGATATCTGTCCCTGTGTGTGTTCATTCTCTCCCCAAATGTGTCTTAATTCTGAGATCCCTCAGGGCAAGAGTTCCATATCCCCAGAGTATGTAGATACTACTATTAGGGCTGAATGCTTAGATTTCACATGTCAGTAAATTTCATCAGGGAAACCTTATTTTTAGGAGATAAAAAAGAAAAGTTGTTAGGTAGAGGCCAAAGACCGTCACGGGCTTCCCACGTGGCACTAGTGGTGAAGAGACTGCCCGCAGGTCTGATCCCTGGGTCGGGAAGATCCCTGGAGGAGGGCATGGCAACCCGCTCCAGTACTCTTGCCAGGAGAATCCCGTGGACAGAGGAGCCTGGGGGCTGCAGTCCACGGGGCGGCAAAGAGCTGGACATGACTGAGTCACTAACACTTTCACTTTCACACAGTAAGGCTCTGTTCTCAATGTGCTCACTTTTAAATTTCCATAGTCCTAAAAGGGGGATTTCTCCTAATTTCCACCCTCCCCACCATCCTCATATGTTTTTCAAAACACAGATTATTTTGCAAGAGATAAAATACATTACCATGATAGTGGATGTTATATATATTAGTGATAGAACTTAGTCATTAACTTATGTGTTATAGTGGCAGATTTCTTCTGTTTTGGCTAACACACTGCATCACCTTTTACTGTGTGTGGATAAACTTCTTTGACAATACCCCTAGGTGGCAGGGTAATATTATGATGCTTTAGTTAAAAACACTCAGTCTTCTTTAAAAAAAAGAGACACAAGATCAAAAACAAATTTCTTGAATGGTCTTGAATTTGGACATCTCCAAAAATGGGACAATGTACAACTTTGTTTGGTAGCTGGCCATAAGTAGATGTCATCACAAATAGAAAACCATATAATGCATTGGAGTATTCTAAGACTTGTATGAGTAAATGCTTCCTTTATATTAAGGAACTGGGATAAGGGACAGGTTGCGGAGCTTGACTCTCCCTTCCAGGCAAACCAAAGCTTATTTATTAGATTATAACTTCTTCCCCAAACACCACAGACAATTTAAGACCAATCAAGCAAAACCCAACAAAACAAAATAATAATAAAAACATAACCAGGATTTAAGGGGATGGGGTATAGTTGAATTCTTTCTAATTTTGCCAAAGTAAAACTGTACAGCACATTGGGAAATAGCTTCCATTTAAGTTGTGGCAAAGAGGACTTTGCAAATCTGCTCAAGCAATCGGTACAGTCATTTGTCACAGTAATTGGATATTTGGAAAAAGAAGCTCAAAATGTTTAAGCAATTTGACCTTGTGCTTCCATTTTACAAATCAGACCCAAGGAAGTTTTAATTAAATATAATAGCAGCAATCAGTTCAGTTCAGTCACTCAGTTGTGTCCAACTCTTTGCGACCCCATGAATTGAAGCACGCCAGGCCTCCCTGTCCATCACCGGAGTTCACTCAGATTCACATTCATTGAGTCAGTGATGCCATCCAGCCATCTCATCCGCTGTTGTCCCCTTCTCCTCCTGCCCCCAACCCCTCCCAGCATCAGAGTCTTTTCCAATATGTCAACTCCTCGCATGAGGTGGCCAAGGTACTGGAGTTTCAACCTTAGCATCATTCTTTCCACAGAAATCCCAGGGCTGATCTCCTTTAGAATGGACTGGTTGGATCTCCTTGCAGTCCAAGGGACTCTCAAGAGTCTTCTCCAACACCACAGTTCAAAAGCATCAGTTCTTCGATGCTCAGCTTTCTTTACAACCCTCCCAGCATCAGAGTCTTTTCCAATATGTCAACTCCTCGCATGAGGTGGCCAAGGTACTGGAGTTTCAACCTTAGCATCATTCTTTCCACAGAAATCCCAGGGCTGATCTCCTTTAGAATGGACTGGTTGGATCTCCTTGCAGTCCAAGGGACTCTCAAGAGTCTTCTCCAACACCACAGTTCAAAAGCATCAGTTCTTCGATGCTCAGCTTTCTTTACATTCCAACTCTCACATCCATACATGACCACTGGAAAAACCATAGCTTTGACTAGAAGGATCTTTGTTGGCAAAGTAATGTCTCTGCTTTTCAATATGCTATCTAGGTTGATCATAATGCAATAACCCTTATGAATTTTGATGTACATCTAAAATTATATAGAAATTTCTAATGAAATTAAATGTGTATTCATGTACTATGTAACAGACAACCATAAGATTAGGTTTACAATAACATTCAATAAATTGGGAAATGATTGATATAGTATGAAGTTAAAAAATAAAATCCAGGTTGTTCTTGAATTTTTTATTACATATTCAAATTTTTATTCATATTCAAATATCAATTGTACTAAAATATTCAAAATAAAAAAGACTAATATAATATGTAACAAAATAAAACAAAAATAGCTCTAGGTGAGTGACTACGTCATGGTGGTGATCCAGGTCACTCAGAGCTTTTTTGTTTTTCTGGGTATACTTGCACCTCTTCTTAAATCTCTTCTGCTTCTGTTAAATCCTTACCATTTCTGTCTTTTATCGGGCCCATCCTTACCTGAAATATTCCTCTGATAGCTCCAGTTTTCTTGAAGAGATCTCTCATCTTTCCCATACAATTGTCTTCCTCTGTTTACACTGTCCAGTGAAGAAGGTCTTCTTATCGCTCCTGGCTATTCTCTGGAACTCTGCATTTATTTTTCCCTTTCTCCTTTGCCTTTTGCTTCTCTTCTCTCCTCAGCAATGTGTAAAGGCTCCTGAGATATTCACTTTGTCTTCTTACTTTTCTTTTTATTTGGGATGGTTTAGGTTCGTAATCATTAAAACTTCATAAATGAGATGTTTTATCTGTGTCTATATATATGTGTATGCTAAGTGTTAAGTCGCTTCAGTCGTGTCCGACTCTGTGCGACCCATGGACAGCAGCCCACCAGGCTCTTCTGTCCGCGGGATTCCCTAGGCAAGAGTACTGGAGTGGATTGCCATTTCCTTCTCCATATGTATGTGTATATATTATTCATTTTCATAATCTCATTGAGCTACATTCTTCTACTTAAACATATGCAGTTTAATGACTAATAGTGAACAAAAAAAAAGTGCCTGAATGTACATACATTTGCAGATGTTTTTCCCACAGTGGCTGAGACTACTCTTACATGGTTGTGTTTATACATTTTTAAGGTGTGGTTATTACTCCCAGGGTGAAGGTTACAACCAGAGGAAGGTCAGACAGGGCCCTGCCCTCCGAGTTCTTTCCGTGGAGTCCTGTATAGGCTGCTGACCTGAGTGCCTTGGACGTTCTTATGCAGACTGGGGAGACCCCACCCGGTGCCCACATGGGGAGTTGGGAGGTTTCTGTGGGGCAGAGGGTATCTTCGCTCAGGCACGGAGGAGGGGTCACCTGTGAATGAGACACAAGATGCTACAGCAGGCGACAATGTGAACCACGAGCTGGTTATCTGGGACACAGAGGGAAAGGCGCACAGCCCCGAGTCCCCGCCCTGCTCAAAGGCAGGCAACGCGGAGCAAGTCACGGTGTTACTCTGAGAATGGAACGGGGCCGCGCCAAGATTAAACGGGGTCATAACTTGCAACAGTTCCCGACACACAGCGACGTGCAGGAGACGTGAGCGCTGACAGCAGAGAAGGAGGCAGGTGGGCTTAGGAAGGCCCGGGAGCCAGAGCCTGTGGCTGACCCCGGGAGCTGAAGGCGTCCCGAAGCCAAGGAAGAGGCGGGGAAGGGAGCCGGAGCCCAGCCCAGGCGAGAAGCGATGTGGCCGACACCGTGCAAGTGGCTGTTGGCGGATGACGGAGGTGAGCGGGAAGGGGGGACGTGTCAGAGACGCACAGGAGGGGCATCGGCAGAGCTGTCGGGAGATGGAGTGAGAGGCAGAGAGAGAGGGCTCGGGACGGCCCCTGCATCCCTGCCTGGACAACAGCCTGGCGTCGGGCCCTTAAACGGACAAAGCCAAGGGGCCCTGGGGGTGGGATTCGGAGAAGATGATGGCTTTGCTTCTGGACGTGGGATGCGTCACTTGGCCAGTCAGCATGCCGGGGGCCGGCTGCCCAAATGCAGGCGGCAGCTGGAGGGGCCCGGGATGCAGAGAGACCTTCATTCCATAGCATCGAAGAAGAAGCCTTGAAGTCACAGAGGTGGGCAAGGACCCTCTGAAACAGCGAGTGAGCAGGAAGCAGGAGGGACCAAGGGCAGGGTCTGAGGGGCGCAGACGCTGGCAGGACAGCGAGAATCAGAGGGGCAGGCACTTCGGGGAGGGGCCGCGGGTGCCCAGACTAAACGACTCCTGCAGAGCCACAGAGAAGCAGGGCAGGCTGACCGCACCACATGCCAGTCGGGCTCGGTGGTGGGAAGAGGGCACCCGATGATTCAGGAAGAGTGCCTTATGGGACAATGCCGCAAACAGGTGGAGGCTGAGGAGTAAACGAGAGCTAAAGACCCTTATCGCCTCTAGCCAAGTCTGTGTCTACGTCTGTATCTATATCTGTGTGTGTGTGTGTGTGTGTGTGTGTGTGCGCGCGCGCGCGCGCGAATGTATGCTCTGTCATGTCCGACTGTTTGCGAGCGACCCCGTGGACTGTAGCCCTGAAGGCTTCTCTGTCCACGAGATTCTCCAGGCAAGAACACTGGAGTGGGCTGCCATGTCCTCTTCCAGGGGACCTTCTCAACCCAGGGATTGAACCCATTTCTCTCGTGTCTTCTGCATTGACAGGCAGATTCTTTACCACTGAGCCACCAGGGAAGCATCCGCAGCTATGCCTTCGTCTCTCTCTGACTTGTATTGACATCACCTGTGCCTGTGCCTCTGTCTGACCCTACATCTACATCCACGTCCAGGTTCAGGCTCGTGTTCACAGCCCCTACCCATTTCCATGTCTACACACAGAACTGCAAATAGACTCCTGTCTCCATCACAGTGGACAATTATTCCATCTGGAGGCAGAAAGAACACCACCACGGTTATTGGTGGCACTTGTATTTCTCCTTTGTCATCTGTTCAGTTCCTTTTCCTTTCCTCTGCCTGTTACTTAGAGTCAAACTTGTTCTCTGAACCAGAGAACAGGACTTCACCTCCTGAACACTGCAAATCAAACTCATCCTTGACTTTCTCTTCATTCCCTAACTTTATTGTCATCCCAACTACAGTTACACAATTATTTGAAATTTACATTAACATGCAACAAATGTGATTCATTATATGCTTTATGTACTGTGATTCATTAAATGCATTACCAATACTAGCTGAAAGTTGGACCATAAAGAAGGCTGAGTGCCCAGTAATGGATGCTTTCAAATTGTGGAGCCAGAGGAGAGTCTTGAGAGTCTTTTGGACAGCAAAGTGATCAGACCAGTCAATCCTAAAGGAAATCAACCCTGAATATTCATTGGAAGATCGATTGCTGAACCTGAAGCTCCGATACTTTGGCCATAGGATGCGAAGAGCTGACTCACTGGAAAAGACCCTGATGCTGGGAAAGACTGAAGGCGGGAGGAGGAGGCCACAGATGATGAGATGGTTGGATGGCTTCACTGACTCGATGGACATGAGTTTGAGCAAGCTCTGGGAGATAGTGAAGGACAGGGAAGCCTGGCGTGCCGCAGTCCATGGGGTGGCAAAGAGTCAGCCTCTACTTAGCAACTGAACAACAACAACAACAACAATACTAACTGATGTGATCAGTCCTGATATATGACGTGTGGACGCAACAAAAGCAGCTCATTTCTCGCTTGGATGAAGTTCGACTGGTGACCCTAACTGACGCCAGGCTGTGCTCCAAATCAGCAATCCTCCCATCTTCAGCTAAGGGTGTCCACGTTTACTGATCTCTCCTGTCGGTGGACAGAAAGAGAAATAACATGAAGTGCATGGTGAGAGGTCATGTGAGACCTGCATGGCATGTCACGCAGGTTGGGCATGCTTCCAGGCTCCAGTGCATACATGTGAGCCGCCAATTGCTGAACTGCCTCAAGTTCTCCTTTGTAGACAGTGAACAATGGCAGTACCTGGGTCATCCAGCTATTGTTTCACAGAAAAATCAGAGTGATAAGCCTGTACAGAGTCCATGTTCAAAATATTAGGGGATTTCCGCTATGGATGTGAAGACTGAGCAATGATATAACCTGCTCAGTGGTGAAGCCAAGAGACAGAAGAATCAGGGATGTCAGAGGGTAAGGTCAGCCCTTGAGGTGAGAAAGACTGTTTTCCACCAAATGAAAAGAAACACCTCCACGACCAGCAGGCAATAGGAAGATGAAACTTCATTCTTCCCAAGAACTTCTCAGAACTTCAAACTTTCAAGATCAGAACACGTGGCAATTTGTTCCATTAATTCACAAATGATGGATTAAAATGGAATATTTCTAAGATAAAAGAAGGGAATCTCCGAGCCCTTTACTCAGTGTTACAACTTAGTGTTTTGGGGTGGGTACATAAGGCTCTTGCCTGAGCAGAGAGCCCGAACACTCAGGTTTTGTATTTCTATTGGTTGAAAATTCAGCATTTGTATATCATGTTCATTTCACAATCTCTTGCTAAAGTAGGATTTAAAAGTTGTGTTATGTGTACAGACATATAATGTATATATTGAAAAACTACAAGCATATCAGATGGGAAAGTTACATTTCATAAAGATACCAAGCCTTCCCAGTCTCATTTGTGAGTTTAATGACATCTTAACAGAGATTTTCCCTGGCATTTTAAGAACACAACAAAAGTTACTCTAAATCTTACCCAGAAAAGGAACATACACAAATAAAGTTGAGAATTATGAAAAGAAGTAAGTACAAAGAGTATCACATGACTCGCCAGATAATACAATGCATTTTAAAGCTAAGTAATTAGCCTGCTATGGTGTGGGGTTTGGACACAGCGGTTGATGGCAGGATTAGAGGAACAGAATAAGAAGCTAAACATAGATCCAGTTTTACATGCAAATCTCATATTTGACAGAGATGGCCTTTCAACTCGGGAGAATTTGATCTTTCAATAAATGTTGTCCCTTCAACTGACAAGTATTTAAAAAGAAAAATTGTAGAAACTTTCTCATTCCTTATGTGGAAAAAGAATTTCAAATGAAAACACACAAGAAATGTATCTTATACTCTTAAAAAAGCAGGAACAAAAATCATCTTTCAGGTACATATTATAGTTCAGTCAATATTGTTGAAATAATTTAACAATACAGTACTGGTGGATAACGTAGAAAAGACCTGGACTTATCCCCTCCTCCAAAAATAAAAAGTATATGGAGAAAGACATAATATTTAAGTATGGAAAAAATAGGTAGGGCAAAATTAAGAGACAAGCAGATAAATGCAAAGAGGCACCAAACAGCAAAAAACACATGTTCACTGTCTAGGTTCTAAAGTAGTTCAGCATCAAGAGCAGCGATAGGGAGTAAGGGCAAAAGATCAGGAAGCAATTAACAAAATAAAAAATAACATGTAAATGAACATGGGGGGAGGGATAAATTAGGATACTGGGATTAACACATGCATGCATGTATTCTAAATCGCTTCCGTCACGTCCTTGTTGCACTCTTTGCAACCCTATGGACTGTAGCCTGCCAGGCTCCTCTGTCCATGGGGATTTCCAGGTAAGAATACTGGAATGGGTTGCCATGTCCTCCTCCAGGGAATTTTCCTGACCCAGGGATTGAACCCTGATCTCCTGTGGCTCCTGCCTCGCAGGTGGATTCCTTGCCACTGAGCCACCAGGCAAAGCCAGAGATGAACGTACACACACCACCGTATACAGCAAGGACTTTGCTGTGCAGGTCTCAGTATCTTGCAAACACGTACAACAGCAAACAGCACATGCATACTGAATCACACTGCTACACATTCCAAGCTAACCCAACATTACAGATCAGCCACAATCAGCTAAAGTGCAAGTTAAAATGAAGCAAATAAAAAGAGATGTGGATGGCAGCATCCTCTTTGCCGGTGTCAGTGTGTAAGCGATCGTGTGTGAGTGACACGCACCAAGGTTAATTGCAGACACCGGTAAACTGAACTTCATGATGAGCAGATAAAAGGAATTTATTTATTTATTTCATAGAGAGGAAGAACACACCCACCTTTAAAGGACACAAAGGAAGAAAGAAGGAAAATAACATTTCCACGCAGTAGCTCGGTTTTGTCACCAGAAGGCCGTGAGGATCACATGCTTTTGTAACACATGCTTCTGCTGGTTTGGCTCAGGACACCTGGAGGCCTGTATGTGGCCCCAGATAACCTCTGTTGAGTGTGTGATTCCGTGCTTTTAGGGGAGAGTGAAATGTCCTTCTGATTAGCATTTCTTTCTTTTAATTTTTTGAATATAAGTTTTCAAATTTGGAGGAAAAAAGTCACGGATTCTAGAAAGCAGAGCACAGGTCCATGAAACACTTGCGAAGTATAAGTTCAGAGATAAAAGATGCTGTGCAGATTGCCAAGCGGGAGGGGGCGGGCAAGGAAAGGACTGGGAGTGTGGGGTTAGTGGATGCAACCTATTATATACAGGATGGAAGATATATATATATATATATATATATATATATATATATATATACGTATATAGTTGAGTCACTGTTGTACAAATTATGACACTTTGCTGTAGAAATTGTTATAAGACAACACTGTAAATCAACTACAAAGTATGGACGTGTTAGTTGCTTAGTCATGTCCAGCTCTCTGCACCCACATGGACTGCACCCACCAGGCTCCTCTGTCCATGGAATTCTCCAGGCTGGAATATTGAAGTGGGTTGTCATTTCCTTCTCCAGGAGATCTTCCTGACCCAGGGGTTGAATCCAGGACTCCTGTATTGCAGGTAGATGGAGAAGGGAATGGCAACCCACTTCAATATTCTTCTTTGGAGAATTCCATGGACAGAGGAGCCTGTTGGGCTACAGTCCATGGGTTCACAATGTGTCGGACAGAACCACATGACCCCTGCTTAGTTGCTCAGAACTGTCCAACTCATTGTGACCTCATGGACTATAGCCCACCAGGCTGCTCTGTCCACGGGATTCTCCAGGCAAGAATACTGGAGTGGGCTGCCACTCCCTTCTCCAGGGGATCGTCCCGACCCAGTGATCAAACCCAGCTTTGGGGCATTATAGGCAGATTCTTTACCAACTGAGCCACCAGGGAAGCCCAATTTTCCATAAAGGGTTTATGTGAGTGATACTAACTAACCATAATGGAAGCTGAAGAATGTCTGGCCTGACTAGATGGTCCTCGCATTAATGCTTAAAACAGCGGCTCATCTCAGAGGATCGGGCAGCAAAGGCAGAGCAGAGTGTTCTGACATTTTGTCAATGATTAAAGCAAAGAGCACACAGTTGGTGTGATTCTGCACCCCCATCTGCCACCTGCACCCTGAAGGTGGCTTCCTCCCAGGGCACCTGGCCCTGGGCAGTGTCACGTGTCCCTGGACCTCCCTCCCCGACCTTTCAGAGGACACGTTTCATGACTCAGGGGGTTGAGTAGTTGAACCAGGAGACAGCATTGGGGACACAGATGGGGATGTCACTCACTGGCCCTAACACTTCAGCTCTACCCAGCAATGTGTGCATGAGCCAGAACTTCACACCCACTTTCCAGAGGAGAAATAACACAGCACGTTCCTCCTGGGAGCATAAATGTGCCCAGAAAGGGACCCAGGAGAAGGCTGGTCTACAGGCTTCCTCCCTTACCTGTGACCTTGAAATGTTCAGGGAAAGGTGGAGAGAAAAGCAATTTCATCTTTGAAATTACACACCACTGTTCTCATTCATCTTGATAAGCACTTTTAAGGAGCCGAAGGAAAAAAAAAAGAGGAATATTGCTTCTATAAGGGTTATAGAGACCTTCCTTCTACAGAGTCAGTTTAAAGTAAATTTAGATGTTCAAAGATGCATTTGATTTCTATTGTGAGGCCAAACTGGCCACTTTGAAAAGGTTGGGGGGAAAAAAAGAAGAAAAAGACAGGCACAAAAGAAAACAAGTGGGAGAAAATGTACTTAAAAGTAAAATTATTTTGTATCCCATACTTAATGTAAAATAAAGTGAATAGTCCTGAAATGAACTGTACTCTGAAATGTGCCATCAGCCATCACTGTTCATTGATGTCACAGACATTTTCATTAATGATTTAAAATTGTTTAAATGATTCCTCTGGAAATGCTACATTGATTAACAAATGTTATCACTTTTTGGTAATAATAGGTTAAATAAAGGGACTTGACAATGTGACGATAATATTAGAATATTAAATAGTTTCCTCATCAGAAAATAATAATAAGCAGATACATTCTGATTATGATATTTATTTAGACATAATGCTAGCTGGGTAATTTTTCTTATTATTCCAGTTGTGTTCACTTAGTATGTGTATCTGTGTGTGTGTGTGTGTGTGTATATGTGTGTGTGGGTGGGTGGGTGGATGTGTGTGGCCTTTGCCTTAAGAATAACCTCCATTGGCTCACTAGTGTAATTATCATCTCTTGGAGCCCACCTAGCTAGGGTCTCTCTCAAATGTTCACAAAATAACCCAATGCCTAACCCCAAACCCCCCTTCTCCCCAAAGTCTGGCTTGTCTCCACTGTGATAGGAAAAGGACGTTCCTCTTTGGAGCCCAACACTTGATTACAGCCTCCCACTGTTAGCATGGGCGCTTCTTGAGAAAAAAGCCGAGTTGTGGTTTTCAACCCAAGAGGAAGCTGTTTCAGGCAGAAACAAAAAGCAGAGGCGCCAGGGTTCAGTCAGGAGACGGGGCGTCTCAGGAGTGTCTGCAAGAGTGGGCTGTGCCACAGTCAGAAGCTGCTGGAAGAGCCCTGGACTCACACTAAGCCCAGAGAAGGGCCAGGCCCTCCACGGCCTCTAAGAAGAAGACAGCCAGGGCTGTGTTAAGACGTTCTGGGTGGTTAGCAGGAAGCAGAAAGCGCCTGCAAAGGCCACCCTTTCCTTCCGGAAGGCGCCCTCGGGACTACTGGCAGCGGCTACGGCGTCTGGCCCGCTCCAGTCACCAGTCACTCAGCCCCCCGGCAGGTTCCTCCCAGAGTCTGCACCTGCCCCTTCTGGCACAGCGCCTCGGATGCACTGTGGAGTCAGGGACGCGCCCTGTGATGGACGCGAGTGAGAAGAGAGACAGAAAACAGCACGCCTAACAAGTTCTGGAACCTTCCGCCCCCTGTAAGGAGACAAGAAGGACGTGGGTCTTCTCCCAGCGAGGCTGTCTGCTCTGCTACCCCTCCTGCGTGCAGCCTCGGGGGCAGCCTCTGTCTGCCTCATCCTTTCCGGGGCGAGTCTGCACACATCAGCTTGCTGTCCTTCCACAGAAGGCGCTCAGGCCACGGCCAGCAGAGCGGGAGGGCAGTCATGAACCCAAAGCCTGGCTGACCGCACTCCAGAGACACGGGGGTCGGGGAGAGCAGCCCCTCTGCTGCACACGTGCTCAGTGCTCCCTGGCCTCTCCCCTGCAGACAGCATCCTCAGGAGCACGGAGGACACGCAGCGCCATGCTTACACGTCCCTACAGACCAGGCTTTGAGGCTCAAGGCAAACTAGAAACGGCTTTGCACACTCTTCTTACTTTCTCATGGCAGGGGTGCACACGATACGTACAAGCCGAGGTCCCGTATGGGGTGAAACATTCCGGATTATGTGGGATGCGGGCTCACACTGAGAACATCCTTGATTTCCTTGTAGTGATACACAGTCCTGGAGAAAAAGAGATAATTCCTCCTGATTTCATCTTCTCACACTTGAAACTTTCATTGTGAGGGTAGAGTGCTGGTGGCAACAATAACGCAAATATCATCAGAGGATTGACCACGACTGCGGTAGTGAACTCAGCGCATTATCAGTGTCTCCTGACTCTAAAGCAGTTTAGAAGACAAGCACCTGCAGATACTGCGGTGCTGGAGGAGGCTCTTGAGAGTCCCATGGATTGCAAGGCGATCAAAGCAGTCCATCCTAAAAGAAATCAACCTTGAATATTCACTGGAAGGGCTGATGCTGAAGCTGAAGCTTCAGTCCTTTAGCCACCTGATGTGAAGAGCTGACTCACTGGAAAAGACCCTGATGCTGGGAAAGACTGAGCGCAGGAAGAGATGGGGATGACAGAGGATGAGATAGATAGTATCACCAACTCAATGCACATGAAACTGAGCAAATTCCAGGAGATACTGAAGGGCAGTAGAGCCTGGTGTGCTGCAGTGCACAGGGTCACAAAAAGTCAGACTTGACTTAGCGACTTAACAAATTCTAAACTTTTCTGCCTTCTTTGTCAGATGACATTTATTAAGCTGTGAGGGAGTGCATACGTATGTCTTTATATACATACATACAATGAGCAAATTCCAGGAGATACTGAAGGGCAGTAGAGCCTGGTGTGCTGCAGTGCACAGGGTCACAAAAAGTCAGACTTGACTTAGCGACTTAACAAATTCTAAACTTTTCTGCCTTCTTTGTCAGATGACATTTATTAAGCTGTGAGGGAGTGCATACGTATGTCTTTATATACATACATACACTCAATCTAGACTTTATGGATTCAATCCTTAAAAATATTAATATGATTTTAATCAGTTGATTTACTCAGTCCTTTCTTGTCTGCTTAAGGGACATGGGATTTGAACTGAGGGACAACATTTGCTGGGATTCGTCTAAGGAGGACTGATATTCTTAAGAAACCAACGGGTGGAATTAAATATCAGCTTCCAGGAGGATACTGTTGATGCAATAACTGAACCGTGTAGCCTTCAGCCACTTCCCAGCCTACTCTGGGAATTCCCCAGTCGCTCTGTCTGAGATTAGTTTTGGCATCTCCAAATTTCCATGAATATCTCCCCACAGGCAAAAAGGATGAGTGCTGTTTATTACTGAGAAAGAAGTTATTTTATCTTTGAAGGTGATTATTCTTTTCAAAAGGCATGGAACCACCCTCCCCTTTAAAATAACTGAAAACCCTTTCCTGGATCTCCAGATTTGCGTGGTTTACCAGATGGCAGACATCCACTAATGAATAATTCATTTCTTAAGTAAGAGTCTCAAATGTTGAGAGCAGATTCACTCACTCCTAGAATCGAGAAGCTGGTAAGACAAGCTCTTCGTCTGCTAAATTGAGAGATAATCCCTACTGTAGATTGAATTTGAGAGACCTGAGACAAATGCTGACTTCTTGGGTATTGGGAGTTATAAGGAGACTTCCCTGGTGGCTCAGACGGTAAAGCATCTGCCTACAATGCCAGAGACCTGGGTTCGATCCCTGAGTTGGGAAGATCCCACAGAGAAGGAAATGGCAACCCGCTCCAGTTGCCTGGAAAATCCCATGATAGAGGAGCCTGGTAGGCTACAGTCCACGGGGCTGCAAAGAGTCAGACAGGACTGAGCGACTTTACTTTCACTTTCACTAAAGTATGTGCAATACTCAAAGAGAAATTTTCAGTAATATTTTAAAAGTAAGCCTTCCACTTAAATTACTCATACATTAATGCATCTTGGTGAATGATTAAGGTACAAAGATACCGAGCATTTGATTTCATAAGAAAAAAAAAAAAAACAGTGAGTGTACAAAATGGAGAAAACAGGATTATTACTAAAGATTTGCCCTTAAGGTGTATTTCTATGCCAACAACACAAGACCTCCACTCATGGCAGAGCTTAGTGGTGACAATGGCACAGAGGGGCTTTTTGAAGGGGGCGTCCCAGTGGACGGAACAAACCTGTCCATGCAGACCAGACGTGGGAGGCATGTGATATAAATAATAGATACAAGCTCCTGGAACTGGAGCATAGCAGCTGAGTGTCACCGTCTCCTGGAAGACAAGGGACAAATGAGAGAGAGTCTAAGACAGACTCTTAGACTGCTTAAAAATCGTCTGTTATCTGTTGGAGGAGATGGACAGAATATCCTAAAGCCCAGGTCCTGTCCTGGACCTAATAGTTTGTCTAAATTTCCTAAAAGTTTTAACATCCAGCCACAGTTGTTCTGCTTTGCTGTTGGAAAAGTCTGAGACTCTGACTTTCTTAAGTCAACTCAGGTGACTGTTACAAAATACTACAGACTCAGTGGCTTGAAGAATAGATAGTTGTTTCCCCCAGGTCCGGACGCTGGAAGTCCGCACGGAGGTGCTGGCTGAGTTTGTTCTCGGTAAGGCTCTCTTACTGATTTGCAATTGCCTACCTTTTCACTGTGTCCTCAGGTGGTCTTGTGGGTTCAAGAGACAGATACAGGCTCCAGTGTCTTTCTTTTCATAGAAGGACACTTATCCCATCATGGGCTCCATTATTGCAACTTCACGAAATCTAATTACCTCCCAAGACTCCCATCCAGATACCATCACAGGAGGCTAGGGCTTCAATACTGAGGTTCAGGGGAGACACCAATATTCAGTCCATACACTGACCCATGGGATGCGGGTGCAGCAGCAGACACTGACTGTAGTGAAAAGAATCCTCCCACTTACATCACATGACCTGTCAGACTGTTGTCGGAGGTGTCCATGGTGGGAAAACAGGTTTTGTAAAGAATGCAACATGTTGGAGTCTAAAAATCGCAATGCAGGGGCACCCTGGGATCTGAAGCCAGGCCATGACATATGCAGCTGAAAATATATGCTTTTTTCTTTTAACACAATTGGTAGGCTACTAGTCCTATAAAGAAAGCGGAGCACCAGAGAATTGATGCTTCTGAACTGTGGTGATGGAGAAGACTCTTGAGAGTCCCTTGGACTGCAAGGAGATACAACCAGTCCATCCTAAAGGAAATCAGTCCTGGGTGTTCATTGGAAGGACTGATGCTGAAGCTGAAACTCTAATACTCTGGCCACCTGATGTGAAGAACTGACTCATTTGAAAAGACCCTGATGCTGGGAAAGACTGAAGGCAGAAGAAGGGGAAAACAGAGGATGAGATGGTTGGATGGCATCACCAACTCGATGGACATGAGTTTGAGCAAATTCAGGAGTTGGTGATGGACAGGGAGGCCTGGCACACTGCAGTCCATGGGGTCACAAAGAGTTGGACACGACTGAGGGACTGAACTGCACTGAGCTGGGCTGGGCCCTGGCAGTGATGGATGTATGGCCTATGCCAGCAAGTGACCATGCACCTAGAATTTTCCGTCATGAACTGAGCACTATCAGGCCCATCAAGGACTCAGGTCAGGCAGACCCAGTAAAAGCTATACAATGATGGAAGTGGTGAGTCTGGGACAATATGTGCAGCCAAAGGGCATATGCAGGTCCCCAGACCACGGTGGCCCTCAGCACATTTGTACCAGCCACTTCCCCAGCTCAGGCTGACAGCCCCGTGGGAGATCCTGTGACCAACTCAAAAAGGAAGGGAAACTGCACTTAGTTTATGGATAAGTTCATGTGAAAGCTACTCAGTAGTGTCCAACTCTTTGCAACCCTAAGGACTATACAGTCCATGGGATTCTCCAGGCCGCAGTACTAGAGTGAGTAGCTTTTCCCTTCTCCAGGGGATCTTCCCAGCCCAGGGATCAAACCCAGGTCTCCCTCATTGCAGGTGTATTTTTTACCAGCTGAGCCACAAGGGAAGCTCAGGAATACAGGAGTGAGTAGCCTATCCCACCTCCAGCAGATGTTCCTGACCCAGGAACTGAACCAAGGTCTCCTCTTGCACTGAAGGCAGATTCTTTACCAACTGACTATGAGGGAAGCTCTAAGTTCATGAATCCTAATTAAAAATAAACAGTTGTCACACTCCATACTCATTCAAGTGTGGTTTTCGAAAAGATAGCAAGGGAAGTTCCTGCAATAGGAAAAGCTTCAGGGATGAGCTTCAGGGATGCAAGCTGTCATCTCCCACCTGTGGGGGCAGAACGTGCCCGAGAGAATATATGTGAATGCACGGCAGTGGCCACTGGTCTGGCCAACTGGTCATCACCGAGGAGAAGCAGAGCGGTTGGAAGATGAGGGAAAGAGGTCTGTGGCAGACGCTTGGGGATGAGTACATGGGCGTGGCCATCAAGTTTGAAGATCCATGTGTTACACCTCAGTTTCCATCAGAAGACATTCATCAGGGAAGAGACAGGAAAGTGACAGTGACTGGCTCTGCGGGCACCACCTCTCCCCGTGCTGGCACGACGGGCACATGAAGCAGTGTTGTGGCTGCAGGGGTGTGGCCACGTGTGTGCCAACGGCACGGACTCTGGGAGCCACTGACAGCAGTCTCACGGGCGTCCATGAGGCTGCAAGACAAGCTGAGCTGTTACATGCTTCCCTTAGGCGTGGTCTGTGGTACATGACTATACTGTTATAAGTGTACATTGATTAGGATGCTAACATACTGCGGTATGCCATCTCTATTACGACACGTTCTGCACGGCCAGCCTTCCAACAGGGCACTTTGTGTCTTTCTGCACAACACAGCACAAGGAGAAAGGAAGCTGCTCATCACACTCACTGTCGAGCCCAGAAAGTGCATTTTGAATAAAAATGCTGCAATTAATTGCAATCTGTTTTCATTTCCCCCTATTTTGGGAACATGTGTACGTGTGTGTGTGTGTGTGTTAGTCATTCAGTCGTATCTGATTCTTCGCAAGCCCATCAACCGCAGCACGCCAGGCTTCCCTGTCCTTCATTATCTCCTGGAGTTTGCTCAGAATTGTGTCTGTTGAGTCGGCGATGCTATCCGACCATCCCATCCTCTGCCGCCCCCTTCTCCTTTGCCTTTGATGGACAACTGTTGCCATAACTACGATTTATGAAGGAAACAAACTACCTTCAATCCCCCAATCTGTGTTTACCTTCCGACCAAGGAGCTGACCCCGGTTAACAGACAGAAGAACATTCTCTGCATGTCTGCCCTGTCCTTCCCTTTTAAAATTAAATCAGAACAAATGTATCTTTACTCGTGACTGTTCATCATCTCCTTGCTCTCATGACTAGGTTTCAAATGTAACATTCAGACACCGCATTTTCCACAGGAACCCGATCCCTTCTGATTTTATTGCAAACCAGGGAGTTGGGGGCCACAAAACCCTCCTTTCACAGACAGGAAGAGTTTTCACCTGGAAAAATAAACTGACAAAGACAACATTTACATATTGCTGATGATCTAGAGCCCTTGGAGGAAACCCTATGGGGCCTTCAGTCAATGGTGCATTTTAAACGATGGAAATGCCGGGATGTATGGTAACACTTAATTTGTCTGTTTCCTGTGAGTTCCGCAGAGAATGGTGCCCATGTGACCACCTGACTGCCCCCACTGTCCTGAAACAGCAAGCAGAAAACAAGAACCATTCCTCTATAGCTCCTTAAAGCACTGGTCTTTTCTGTGGCTTCATCCTTCCTAAAAACGCCATGGAATGATTTGTCCTCCTGAACAAAACTCTGCGAATTTGGCAACGTCCCTTGTCTAATGTGTGAAAACGTAAATCCAAGAGGTGACAGACACAGTGGAAACTCTCCCTGTAAGGCAGATCACCCTGAGCTGAACCTGGAGGAGCTGAATGGAGGCTTGATCACTCTACCAGGGATTGGGCCTTTGGAACCTTTGGAAACTATTCCTGTCTTCTAATTTATTTGCCAAATCCAGTCAATTGTGTACGAAATTAACCAGCCCCTCACCTTCATCACAGTAGGTCCAGTATGGCTGGAGTCTGGGACTGGGGATGAAACTAGGGTGCCTTAGGAGTGGAATGAGGGAGTCATGAATGTCCCAGACGAAGGGAAGATGAGCGCCTTGTCTGCTGACTTCTCTGCCCCATCCTTAAATTCTTACTCCTTTGGTCGTCCCTGATAAGAAAGACCACTCCCGGGGCAATGCCACGGCCCCTTTGGAGCCAACAGGACTTGGCGCCTCAGTGGTAAAGAATCTGCCTGCCAATGCAGGAGACATGAGCTCAATCCCTGGCCAGGAAGATCCCCTGCAGGAGGAAATGGCAACTCACTCCAGTATTCTTGCCTGGGAAGTCCCATGGACAGAGGAGCCTGGTGGGCTACAGTCCATAGGGTTGCAAAGATTCAGACATAACTGAGTACTCAAGACCTTTCTAAGAGGGCTCTGTAAGGTTTTGCCCTAGAAGATGGGGTATCCTGAGCTGGCCCGTGAAGCAGACACAAGTTCTTGGGATTCTGCAAAACTTCTTCAAGCCAGATCCCTCAGGGAAGGTAGAAGAGGGCTTTTTCTGGTAAAGTCACTGAAAACATCCCCAGTTTTTGACTATTCCTTTGATAACAGTGGTTGCACATCCTCCTTCAGGAAGTCCTCCTGCTGCTGCTGCTAAGTCTCTTCAGTCGTGTCCGACTCTGTGCGACCCCATAGACGGCAGCCCACCAGGCTCCCCCATCCCTGGGATTCTCCAGGCAAGAACACTGGAGTGGGTTGCCATTTCCTTCTCCAATACACGAAAGTGAAAAGGGAAAGTGAAGTCGCTCAGTCGAGTCCGACTCTTCGCGACCCCATGGACTGAAGCCTACCAGCCTCTTCTGTCCATGGGATTTGTCAGGCAAGAGTACTAGAGTGGGTGCCATTGCCTTCTCTAGAAGTCCTCCTAGATTGAGTGAATTTCTGTTGCACGAAGCCTAGATTTGTCGTTGGGCTGATTCAGAGGTTCAGAGGAGAAAGGAGGCCCGGTGCCCTGTGACTCAGCGGGCCCCTGTGCTGTTCCTCTCTCCAGCATGTCAGGTCAACGTATGGTGTCACTTTGGGACCACCCATGACCCTAATAAGGAACAGCCCAGCCTTGGAGAACATGCACCCCTCCCCCAAGCCTCTGGAAGACTTCAGCGCTCACATCAAAAGCTCGGGTTGAACCTGAGTCTTGCCAAAGCGGCAACAAAAGTTCTCTTTACCCCTTGATCAGTGAAGCTCACCTGGAGGAAACGTTACACCTTTTCATTAACCCGATGCATTGCCTTCTTAGTATAACTAGAGACATCTTCTTTCAAGCCTGCAGCCACTGACACTCCTGGGAGCACTGGGGAGCACCCTGAGCACTCCCTGACTCTGCCCATTAGGGGCCCCCGACCCCCACTCCCAAAGCTTCAAACATGCTTTCCTCTTGATACACATGTGGCTGATTTATTGAAATGAGCAAAAGCTCACATGTCGGCAGGGGAGTCCCAGACACGACGTGTACAGTAAAACACAGGAGATGCTTTCAAACAAAGACCTTGCCTTAATGTTAGCAAGTGATTGGATTACTCTGACAGGTTGGCAAAACAAAGGATCAGTCAGTGGTTGTCACAACACCTCTAGAAACATCTCGCTGGGATCAGGCCAAGATGCTCCCCCAAAAGTGTGGGGCAGGGGTAGCAGCGACTAGGGAATGTAAACCAGCAACGCTGTGATTTTGTGGCTCTCTTTGGAGCCAGGGCTCACTTCATTTTAAGGAACCTGCTGAAAACAGATATTTCCTTTCTGATCTGCTGTCAGCCAGTGCAAAGTACTGTGCTCTCCTCAGCTCCTTCTTGCCTCTTCCTTTCTGAAAATGTAGGCCTTGAGCAGTTTCTAAAGAACAAGGATCTACCCTGAAAAACAATAATCATTGCCTTTTCTCACCTAAAAGAAAACTCATTTTATTAGCAAATACAGTTCTTGTATTTTATTGTCACATATGCAACAGGAGGTCTCAAGATTTTCAATTGGGCCTGAGCATATGAAAGTCATTTGGATTCTTTTTAATTGGCAAGTCGTTGAAACAATAATTAATCTATTTGAAAGATTTACCTATTTAAGTCTTTCAAATAGATTAATCTTTATTGGGCTTCCCACATGGTTCAGTGGTAAAGAATCCCCTTGCCAATGCAAGAGAGGCAGAAGTTCAGTTCAGTTCAGTTCAGTCATTCAGTTGTGTCCGACTCTTCTCGACCCCATGAATTGCAATACCCCAGGCCTCCCTGTCCATCACCAAATCCCAGAGTTCACTCAGACTCACATCCATTGAGTCAGTGATGCCATCCAGCCATCTCATCCTCAGTTGTCTCCTTCTCCTCCTGCCCCCAATCCCTCCCAGCATCAGAGTCTTTTCCAGGGAGTTAACTCTTCACATGAGGTGGCCAAAGTACTGGAGTTTCAGCTTTGGCATCATTCCTTCCAAAGAAATCCCAGGGTTGATGTCCTTCAGAATGGACTGGTTGGATCTCCTTGCAGTCCAAAGGACTCTCAGGAGTCTTCTCCAACACCACACTTCAAAAGCATCAGTTCTTCGGCGCTCTGCCTTCTTCACAGTCCAACGCTCACATCCATACATGACTGCAGGAAAGACCATAGCCTTGACTAGACGGACCTTAGTTGGCAAAGTAATGTCTCTGCTTTTGAATATACTATTTAGGTTGGTCATAACTTTTCTTCCAAGGAGTAAGCGTCTTTTAATTTCATGGCTGCAATCACCATCTGCAGTGATTTGGGAGTCCAAAAAAATAAAGTCTGACACTGTTTCCACTGTTTCCTCATCTATTTCCCATGAAGTGATGGGACCAGATGCCATGATCTTCGTTTTCTGAATGTTGAGCTTTAAGCCAACTTTTTCACTTTCCTCTTTCACTTTCATCAAGAGGCTTTTTAGTTCCCCTTCACTTTCTGCCATAAGGGTGATGTCATCTGCATAGCTGAAGTTATTGATATTTCTCCCAGCAGTCTTGATTCCAGCTTGTGTTTCTTCCAGTCCAGAATTTCTCATGATGTACTCTGCATATAGGTTAAATAAGCAGGGTGACAATATACAGCCTTGACGGACTCCTTTTCCTATTTGGAACCAGTCTGTTGTTCCATGTCCAATTCTAACTGTTGCTTCCTATCCTGCATATGGATTTCTCAAGAGGCAGGTCAGGTGGTCTGGTATTCCCATCTCTTTCAGAATTTCCCATAGTTTATTGTGATCCACACAGTCAAAGGCTTTGGCAGTGTCAATAAAGCAGAAATAGATGTTTTTCTGGAACTCTTGCTTTTTCCATGATCCAGCAGATGTTGGCAATTTGATCTCTGGTTCCTGAAGAGATCCAGAGAGGCAGAAGACTCAGGTTTAATCCCCAGGTCAGGAAAATTCACTGGAGGAGGAAATGGCAGTCCACTCCAGTATCCTTGCCTGGGAAATCCCATGGACAGAGGAGCCTGGTGGGCTACAGTCCATGGGGTTACAAAGAGTCAGATTTGACTAAATACACAAGTATTTATTTATAGTGTAAATTGTATGTGGCTGCTTTTTGAATACTCTTTCCTCATCACTTTCATATTCAGTGTGTCTGACGACATCATCTTTTTATGACCTTAAGTGGTAGGTGAAGTTATTTGTGGGTGGCAACAGAAAAGAAGAAATGGTGTGCTTTTTAAGTGCCTGGAGAATGTTACCATGCCACATCTTTGAGATCT
This sequence comes from Madoqua kirkii, assembly GCA_006408675.1. Lineage (NCBI taxonomy): Eukaryota > Metazoa > Chordata > Mammalia > Artiodactyla > Bovidae > Madoqua > Madoqua kirkii. The sequence goes on along the minus strand of SJYC01051283.1, from coordinate 6,406 downwards.
GTGATCTCTGCACTGCTGTGGCTTCCAGGCTAACCAGCTCATCACACCAGGACTCTGGGTGTAGAGGGGTGCACAGCACACGCATACTGAACAGATGAACACATGCAACTGAAGTGGGTCAACAGTCAGACCGCCCAGCGACCCATGGGGGAAAGTGCACACAGGGCAAGGGCAGCGTGAGGAGCTCAAGATCCAGAGGCTGCTTCTGGCCCAGCACTGAGGGACTGTCACCTGGCCCCAAAAGGAGATGGCTTACTGAATACCAGCTGCTCCAAATCTCAGAGTCTCTGAGATTCCAGAATGGCCGGGAAGTAGAGAGGATGCTAGGGGCAGGCAGTCCCCCTCATGACCCCATGATGTAGAGAGGAAGAGGTGCCCCCACTTTCTGGGAGATTAGCAGGTCCTATTCGACCTGCTAAAGTTATGCCCAACCTAGACAGCATATTAGAAAGCAGAGACGTTACTCTGCCGACAAAGTTCTGTCTAGTCAAAGCTATGGTGTTTTTCAGTGGTCGTTTATGGATGTGAGAATTGGACTATAAAGAAAGCTGAGTACCTAAGAATTGATGCTTTTAAACTGTGCTGTTGGAAAAGACTCTTGAGAGTCCCTTGGACTGCAAGGAGATACAACCAGTCCATCCTGAAGGAAATCAGTCCTGAATAGTCATCAGAAGGACTGATGTTGAAGGACTGAAGCTGAAACTCCAAACCTTTGGCCACGTAATGAGAAAAACTGACTCATTTGAAAAGACCCTGATTCTGGGAAAGATTGAAGGCAGGAGGAGAAGGGGACGACAGAGGATAAGATGGTTGGATGGCATCACTGACTCAATGGACATGAGTTTGAGTAAACTTAGGGAACTGGTGATGGACAGGGAGGCCTGGCATGCTGTAGTCCACGGGGTCACAAACGGTCAAACATGACTGAGCAACTAAACTGAAAACTTGTCCCTGCATTTCCAGGGACAGACACTCAGAAGGGTTCTGAACAGCGCAGTGGGTGCCCAGCACGAGCCCTGTGACATCCAGAAAGAGCTGCTTCTAAGAGAGATCGGAATGGTAGACGAGCTCTTTACACATTTTGCACGTGAGCTCTCTGTACTATTGTGCAACATGTAGCTCTCAGTAGTTTTTAAATTCAGGCATTTGTGTGTGCATTAGTCACTTGGTCATGTCCAGCTCTTTGAAACTCCCTGGACTGTAGCCTGCCAAGAATACTGGCCCTTCCCTTCTTCAGGTGAGCTTCCCAACCCGGGGACCAGGCCTGGGTCTCCTGCATTGCAGGCAGATTCACTGCCATCTGAGCCACCAGGGAAGCCCTCATTTGATGATTAAATCAGGTCCATTTCCTGGAGAAAGCTGATTATTTTAGGAAGTTGTCATCACATAGAAGCTCTTTAGAAACTTTACTTTCCCCTCCACACACGCATATCCACAGTTTATCACAACATAGATGATTAAGTTGCAGTAACAACTTAAAACATTGCAGAAATGCAAAAGGCTCAGCAGCACCCACAGGCCCTTTGTTCAGCTGCAGCCACGTGTCTCTGGGCTCTGCCCCGACCCACTCAGGGCCTCTCTGTTGCCCCAGACCAGACTGACCCTCCGGTACCATCATTCAGGTTAGTAACCAACAAGTTGGTAATGAGGAGACTCAGGACCGTGCTTGGGTCCTCTGAGCAGTGTCAAGTGCAAGGGTTACTTTTTAATGATCTCTGATTGTCGTGCTTTTTTCTCAAATTCAACTTTCATCCTCCGCTGAACTTCATGAGTCACAGGAACTGCAAACGACGCTCTTTCTGTAAAGCACCTGCTTCTAAAATGCCCTCTCTTCCCCTCCCTTTCAGTTCCTTGAAATTAATGAGATAATCATTTAATATTAATCCAGAATGTTGCTATTCAGTCCTTAAGTCATGTCTGACTCTTTGCGACCCCATGGACTGCACCATACCAAGCTTTCCTGTCCTTCAATATCTCCTGAATTTTGTTTCAAACTCATGTCCATTGAGTCAGTGATGCTGTCTAACCATTTCATTCTCTGTCTCCCCCTTCTCCTCCCGCCCTCAGTCTTTCCCAGCATCAGGGTCTTTTTTCCAATGAGTTGGCTCTTTGCATCAGGTAGACAAAGTATTGAGGCTTCAGCTTCAGCATCAGTCCTTACAATGAATACTCAAGGTTGATTTCCTTTAGGATTGACTGGTGTGATCTTCTTGCTGTCCAGAGGTCATGTATTAATGCTTAACTTTAAACAACAAAAAATTAATTACTTGCAGGAAAGAATAGCATTTAGCATTAATTATGAATGTGAAAAATGCATAGACTACTTTCTTAATTCACACTCTAAGTTTTGCATAAAGAACCTTCTCATTCTCCTGAGTTTTCTCATTGGTGTCCCTCTTGAAAAGGAAGAGATGTCTTTGCTGAATACTTTGTAGGGAGTGTACCGTAGTCCATCCACACCTTGAAACACAAATGCTGATATAGCTTTCCAAACCATCTCTGTCATATATTTGTACCTTTGACACCGGAGACCCCCACTGATCCCAGAACAGGAGCTGAGAACCAACAACTGACCAACATGAACTGACCAGCAGCCCAGAACATGGCTGAGGACTACCCAGAACCACGCCCTTGGCTCATATAGACACAAAAGGCAAAAATGCTAGGAAGTCGCATTTATGCGGAATCTGAAAGAAAGATACAAATGAACTTATTTACAAAACGGAAATGGACCTATACACATAGAAAGCAAATGTGGTACCAAGGGGAAAGAGAAGAAGAGGGATAAATAAGGGTACATGATCCTATAATAAATAAATGCACGCTGCTATAAATAAAATAAATAACAAGGCCCTACCGTATAGCACAGGGACCTATACTCAGTACTTTGTAATATCCTATAAGGGAAATAATATTAAAAGTTATCTATATCTACATCTACTGAGGCTTCCCTGGTGGCTCAGATGGTAAAGAATTAACCCACAAGGCATGAAATCCAGGTCAGACCCCTGAGTGGGGAAGATCCCCTGGAGAAGGGAATGGCAACCCACTCCAGTATTCTTACCTGTAGAATCCCATGGACAGAGAAGCCTGGCAGGCTATAGTCCACGGGGTTGTAAAGAGTCAACAAGACTGAGTGACTAATACATATATATAACTAAATCTCTGTGCTGTACACCTGAAACTAGCAGGATGTTGTAAATCAACTTTGCTTCAATAATTTTTTTCCCCCTGTGATGAGAACTCAGAAGCTATACTCTGAACAGCTATCAACTCACTTTTAAGAGCTTGGTCCATGCATATGTATTAAAGCAGGTCTTATCCTTCGGGTGTCATCCCTCTTTGTATGCAGCAGAGATGCAAACACCATGCTCATGCTGTCTGGTTAAAGCCATGGTTGGGAGGAGCTCTACCCCAGGACTAAATGGCTGGAGTCTAGAGACGAGCTTTACACGTGTCACTGCTCAGAGTGGAAGCCCGTGCATGTGGCTCTTAGGCGACTTCCTCATTGTGATACATTTCATGCCATAGAGTTCTTCACAGGCTAGTATTTTATGGATCAACTTCCACGCCAAACTCTTACCCAGGAGCATCACTTCAGTTCAGTTCAGTCGCTCAGTCATGCCTGACTCTGTGCAAGCCTGTGGACTGCAACATGCCAGGCTTCCCTGCAACATGCCATCCAGCCATCCCATCCTCCGGCGCCCCCTTCTCCTCCCGTCTTCAATCTCTCCTAGCATCAGGGTCTTCTCCAATGAGCCAGTTCTTCACATTAGGTGGTCAAAGTATTGGAGTTTCAGCTTTAGCATCAATCTTTCCAGTGAATATTCAAGACTGACTCCCTTTAGGATTTATTGGTTGGATCTCCTTAAAGTCCAAGAGACTCTCAAGGGTCTTCTCCAACATCACAGTTCAAAAGCATCAGTTCTTCGGTGCTCAGTTTTTGTAATGGTCCAACTCTCACATCTATACACGACTTCTGAAAACACCAGAACTTTGACTAGATGGACCTTTGTTGGCAAAGTAATGTCTCTGCTTTCGAATATGCTGTCTAGGTTGATCATAGCTTTTCTTCCAAGGAGCAAGCGTCTTTTAATTTCATGGCTGCAGTCACCATCTGCAGTGATTTTGGAGCCCAAGAAATAGTTTGCATCAGATAGACTGCACAGAAAATACCAGGCTTACTAAAATTGTTTCTTTCCGCAGAGACCCGGGACAACTTCAGACCAACCTGTGCTCCCACTGGGGCCAAACTCGAAACTCAGGTCAGTCTTCCGCTCTGCTCAGTGGCCGGCGGGGCACCTGCTCCCTCCTCCCGAGCAGCAGGAAGCCTGTGGGAGCTGGGAGCTGCCGGGGCCTTGGACTCGGAGCTGCAGGTCAAGATGGACAGGACCAATGCAGCCCCTCCTGCCACCCCTCCGGCAAAGTGGGAGGTGCCCACGAAGGCCCCAGGGCCCTGTGAGCTGTGATGCTGTGTCCACACAGCCTGCAGGAGGGGAGGCCATTGCTCAAAGTGCTTCTTCTCAAGCCACCTCCAGAAAGGAGGTGAGTCTCTTCTACAAATAAGTGCAAGAAACTGGTGGGAGAAAGTAGAAGAGAGGGAAGGAGGTAAGGAACCGCTTGTCTCCACAGCCCCCGCAGGAGCCTGGCTCTAGCTGACCCCGCTAGACCCCGTGCAAACAACCAGCTTCGTTTCTTGCTTTGCTTGTTTTCCTCTTTCTGAAATGGGACTTTGAAGCAGAAGGACCAGTCTGTCCTCAGCTATGGGAGCCTTTGGACTCACTTGTGACTTCTGGTGGAGAAGGCAATGGCACCCCACTCCAGTACTCTTGCCTGGAGAATCCCAGGGTCCGGGGAGCCCGGTGGGCTGCTGTCTATGGGGCCGCACGGAGTCAGACACAACTGAAGCGACTTAGCAGCAGCAGCAGCAGAAGCAGCAGTGACTTCTGGAGGCCCCCAAACATGAATTAGCAATTATCAGGCCTGTGGCTCTGAAGAGAGACCCAGGGCTGAGCTGAGGACAGGGCCTCCCTGCCAAGATGAGCACAGTCCCTCTGGGATGTCTAGGTCAGTCTCTGCAAAGCCCGCGAGTGAGTGAGGTGCATCTGGTGGATCTGCAGCTGGCGAGAGCTGCTCTTCAATGGGAGGTCTTACCTCCCCTCTCCGATCTCTCGAAGTGTGTTTCAGGGTCTGAGCCACAGGGCACTGCCCTGTGACCCTCCCACAGCCCTGCTGTGGGTCTGTATCCCCAGAACTCAACCCCAGGGTGATGGTGTTAGAAAGCGGGGCCTTTGGGAGGCAATTATGTGCCAGTGTGCCCATGCCTGCCTCCTTAGTCCTGTCTGACTCTTTGCAGCCCTATGGCCTGTAGCCCGCCAGGCTCCTCAGTCCATGGGATTCTCCAGGCAAGAATACTGGAGTGGGCTGCCATTTCCGCTCCATTAAATCTTCTAGACACAGGGACTGAACCCACGTCTCTTACATCTCCTGCACTGGCGGGCGGGTTCTTTACCACTAGTTCCCTGGGATGCAAAAGGCCAGCCATCATCATCCTCCTCTTCCTACAGCTGTTCCTCTGATCATGTTTGGATGATGTCATGAGGGTGGGGCTCCCTTGAGGGGATTAGTGCCCCCATGAGAAAAGGAGGTGAGGTCAGGACCATGTAAGGACACAGCCAGTGGTGGCTGTCTGTAAATCAGAACTGGGGCTCTCCTCAAGACACCAGCATCACCCAGCACCTTGACCCTGGACAGCCTCCTGAACTGTGTGAAATGAATGTCTCTTCTGTGGCATTTTCACTGTAGTACCTCAAGGTTTTACAATTTCTCTGTGGTTTATCATTCTAATCTGTCATTAAAAGCAAGTGGATAAAGCTTTGTAACTTTGCAACTTGAAAACAGACCGCCCAGCCACCGGGCTTGAGAGGGTGCTGATAAGCCAGGTGCAAACCTGACTTCCTCCTTAGGAGAAATCTTCTTTCCTGGGCTGAGGGAGCCCCAGCCAATCCCGAGTTGTTCTGATAAAGCCCACAGGGTTTAATTTCTTCTTTAATCCTTGCCAGAAGTATTTTGTTTCATTTTGATTTGGAGGATAAAAATGGTTTAAAAACTCATTTTAATTTCACAGCTTCGCTGGGATAAGAATGTGCTTGAAACACAAAGGGCAACTTCACTTCAAATAAACCCCTGTACCTGGCTCCGCAGCCCTTGCCAGAGCACCAGGGGGTGAATGCGGCCACCTTCCTCCCTCAGAGGTTCCGTCCAAACCCGAAGTCATCAAGGAGGACATGCCCCACCTCCACCACGGCCAGAGACATCACGTGCAGGCGGAGATGCGGGCACACACACCCATGAGGTGCTGCTGGGAAACCTTCCGCTCCTGCAAAGCTCACAGGAGAACAGCGCA
>SJYC01051282.1:0-34099 GCA_006408675.1 Madoqua kirkii | reverse complement strand
ACATTTTCCCACCCAGCTAGAACCTGGGGCTCAGATATGCAAAGCAGATGCTGAAGCCTCATACGCGATGCAGAGACACTTATGAGAAGTCTGCTTTGAGGTGCCCCCATTTTGAAACTGCTGGTAATTTCTTTTTAATCTTTGTTTCATGCCTGTGTTGTCTGTGTTGGAATGAAATGCAAGTTTATATCAAATTCAGTGCTAAATTATAGACCTATTTATTTCAAGTTTAGTATAGAGATTATGTAGAATTTTGTAACTAAACTAGCTAGGGAACCACTTGAAAGGGTGCAGCGACAACAGGCCAATTAAAACAGGAAATGCTTGGAGCCTTCAAAGGGGAGGAGATGAGAAGAGAGCCTAAGGAGGATTGAGGAAGTAATGCGGGAGACCTGCCCAGAAACAGTGGGCAGGGCCTGTCAACCCAGAGGATGTGAAGGACAAGGGACAGAGCGGGAGATTATTTACAGGTGGGGAGCTGGTTTATTAGGGATACATGATGTTTCAAACGAAAAAAGTTGTGCTATTTAAACTGACAGCACATTTCACAATACTTGAAGCTTTTTATTTCTTGATTCCTAGCCTGTGCTTTCCTTCAATGGTGATGCTCATGAAAGTAAGACCAACCTTTGCATGATAACCATTCTGGAATTTTAGCATTGAACACATTTTCTTTTTTGAGGCTTCACCTTCAAATAATGCCTTGTTTGCACATGGATTTTGTTTCATTTTTTATGCATGGGGAAACTGAGGGTAAAGTGAAAGTGAAAGTCACTCAGTCGTGTCCGACTATATAATCCATGGAATCCTCCAGACCAGCATACTGGAATGGATAGCCTTTCCCTTCTCCAGGAGATCTTTCCAACCCATGGATTGAACTCAGGTCACCTGGGTTGTAGGCGGATTCTTTACTGGCTGAGCCATAAAGTCAAGCCCAAGAATACTGGAGTGGGTAGCCTAACCCCTCTCCAGCAGATTTTCCCAACCCAGGAATCGAACCGGGGTCTCCTGCATTGCAGGCAGATTCTTTACCAACTGAGCTATAGGGATTTTTATGCATGGGAAAATTGAGGGATAAAGAAAGAATATTATATATTATGATTCATGCAAGGACTATGCCCTAAAACTGGTCTAGGAGCCACAATTTCTAGTTCCCAACAAAATAAATGTATTTTTCACGACATATTCTAAAATTAGCTGTGTGGGGCTCAAATACAGAGAGCCTGGCCAGAGAAATCTAGCCTTAGCGGTCTATTGTTAATGAAATGGATATAGCTCTTCTAAAGAAATGTTCAACAAGTGAACATCTTGAGTTATTTCTCTCTGATCTAATCTCATGAGTTGTTATTTTCCACTTTTTTCTACATTTGACCCACTTCTGTCTTATCATTAAAAAAAATTACAGATGTGTAATTAAGTAGTCTCATTCTTGACGCTTTGGGAAAAATCTTGCAGTAGCCTATTAATTCTAAAAAAAGACATGCAAGAAACTCTCCAAACCCTCCATGCTTGGGTATTGCCCACAGTCAACTTGATTCTTGAAAAGTGTTAGTTGCTCAGTCATGTCCAAATCTCTGTGACCCCGTGGACTGTAACCTGCCAGGTTCCTCTGCCCACAGAATTCTCAGGCAAGGATATTAGAGCGGGTTGCCATTTCCTTCTCCAGAGGATCTTCCCCACCCAGGGTTCGAACCCAGGTCTCCAGCTTTGCAGGCAGATTCTTTACCATCTGAGCCATGGATTCTGCACAAAAATACACTAATTACTTTTTGTTTGTTTTGTTCAGTGTTTAAATTGTGTCCGACTCTTTGCAGCCCCATGGCCTGCAGCACACCAAGCTCCTCTATCCTTCACTATCTCTCGAAGTTTGCTCAAATTCATGTCCGTTGCATCGGTAATGCTATCTAACCATCTCATTCTCTGTCACCCCCCTTCTCCTTTTGCCTTCAATCTTTCCCAGCATCAGCATCTTTTCCAATGAGTCAGCTCTTATACCAACTAGCAGTTACTAAATATGAGTGCTAGTAGAAACTCCAAACACACGCCTGATTGTTAAAAAATTTCCTAAACACCTTTCTGCCCACAATACAAATATCATTCAAACCAGTGATTAAAGCTAAAAGCTGTTACCAAGGAATAACTTCCATCACAAACTAATGTCCAATGGCCAAATTATTTGTGCTCTCAGCCACTGTCAGACCAGGCAATTCACTGGACAATGAGAAAGAGTCTCTTAGATTCTAGAACAAAGATGTCTCCAATTAACACTCACAACTCCTGGCCACAGGCAATTCTCAGAGTGCTTGCAAGGCCTGACTTAATTTTGCTTTGCACACTCAGTGCCAGGAATACCTAGAAAATTATCTACTAATTATCTAGCATTATCTATGTCGGTTCATGTTTAAAAGCAGCTCATCTAATTACTAGCCCCTTTGCTATTTGTCTCTAAAGAGTGGGTTTAACAGAATTTCTCCTAAAGGGTCTGCACTAAAGGCTGATAATTATGTGGTTCCATTCTTGGGAGGGTATTCTTGCAGGAGTCAACAACAAACAGAGTGATTCAAACTATGGTGTCATGGTGGGGAAGCGGGAACCAGCGATTACAGCTTGGCATCTTCAGCAAGTGTTTCTCCTGGACAGTTAGTCAACAGGGGGCTAACCCAGCCCTCACCTTCTCTCGAGAACTCCTTTGCCACTTCCAAAAACCCACGGGATCTTTGACTCTGCTGTCAGAGCAGAAGTTCTCTCCTGGCCAGTCTTCTTTGAGCATAGCTAGTCAAGGAAATTAAATTTGATTTTTACAGTATCTAATCCTACTCAATGTTTTACATCTAATCTAATGTAGCATCTAATCCTACTCAGTGTTTTACAGCGAACATAGGAAATAGTTAAAATGTCAGAGATAAGGTTGTATTGATGGCAGAATGGTAGGGCCGTATTATCCATTTAATAGGAGCAAGTAGAAATCCTCATCAACTCTAACATGTTGCAGAATTATGTCAGGGCAGCTAATCTAAGAAACTGTCTTAATTATTGGGAAAATGATGCCATGATTATCTTTAAAAAATTAAAATCATTTAAAGCCTAGAGAAAAGTTAGACATATGCTTCAAATAACTCTTTCTTTCTTTGAAACATTATGAAGGCACTCACAAACCCCATGCTCTAAGCCACGTGACTACTTACTTTTGCATTTTCTACCAAGAAGGGACCTACTCCTCTGTAAAGAAAACAGAGCCATCAAAATCGGGAAACCGAAACTTACATGCTCAGATCTTAAATTTTGCCCATTGTCCTAGTGTCCTTTTTTAGCACAAGAATTCTTGTGCTTAGTCACTCAGTCATGTCCAACTCTGCAACAACATGGACCGTAGCCCTCCAGACTCCTCTGTCCAAGCGAGTCTGCAGGCAAGAATATTGAAGTGGGTTGCCATGCCCTCCTCCAGGGGATCTTCCCAACCCGGGGATCAAATCCAGGTCTCTCACATTGCAGATGAATTCTTTACCAGCTGAACCACCAGGGAAGCCCCTCAGCACACGAATGGGTCTATTTCAGAAAGTCAGGTCACATTTGGAGGGCCTATGTCAGTCTTTCCATGATTTTAATGAGCCCAACACTTTGTTAGGATTTTAGGCCATTTGTTTTGTAGAATATTTTCCAGTTTGAGTTTGTCCAAAATAGTCTGAAATCATATGAACATCCCCTTCTTAATTAAATATGTTATTTAGGTATTTATTTATACCTCTGTCCCCGATGGTTCAGTGGGTAAAAAGAGTCTGCTTGCCATGCAGGAGACAAAGGAGACATGAGTTAGATCCCTTGGCTGGGAAGATCCCCTAGAGAAGGAAATGGTGACCCAGTCCAGTATCTGGCCTGGAAAATCCCACAGACAGAGGAGCCTGACAGGTGCCGTCCACGAGGCTGCCGACAGTTAGACACGACCGAGCGGCTAACACCTCTGTGCGCTGGGGCTCCTCTCCGCTGTGCGGTTGTCATTAGTTGCTCTGCCGTCACCGTTAGGCTTGTGCTCCTGCCTCCTCCGGTCCACACGTCTCGGTTCTTGTTACACTTCCTTACTCTGCTACGGACTTGCCTGGTGGCTCAGTGGTAAAGAATCTGCCTGCAAAGCAGGAGCCACGGGAGACTTGGGTTCAGTCCCTGGGTCAGGAAGATCCCCTGGAGGAGGGCATGACAACCCACTCCAGCATTCCTGCCTGGAGGATCCCCTAGACAGAGAAGCCTGGCGGGCTACAGTCCATGAGGTCTAAAGGAGTCAGACACGACTGAACGGACTTAGTACACACATACGCTCAGCCTGAAGATGTCCTGGGCTCTCCTAGTCCATTCTGGGCTCCCAGCCCAGAACAAGTTGTTTCTCCAAGATTCTCTTAGCAGAAAATGGCTGTGGTCAGTAAATGGTTCAAATCAAAATCCAGGGGTTCATCTATCCTTGAGGCTTTCTCTCGCTTACTCCTCAATTTAACTCCATCAGCAAGTCCTGTTTTGTTTCGTTTGCTTGTTTTCAGGATATTTTCTTATTCTTTCTCCTTCTCTCGTCTCCACTAATTCCTTTCACTGTGTGAAAGGCCACTCACTGTATTCTCACCTGAACGTCTGCATTACCTTCTCCAGCTGGGCTCCAAGGTCCACTCCCGCCTGCCTGTAGCTCATCCTGTGTGTAGCAGGTAAAGCACCTGCAGAAAATGTAAACCCCGTCGTGAGGCTCACTACCTGGAGCCCTCCGGGGCTTCCTAACACACAAGTAACAAGAGAAAAACTTCAGAGACTACCAGTGTTGATTATCCAGTATACTTCTTATCAGGATGCACTATGGGTCAAGTCAGAAATATGGACAGTTTAACAAAAAATAAATAAAAAGGCAAAACAAACAAACAAAAACTCTAATCCTCAGCTTCTCTTGTAGTTTGGAGTAACCAGCCTCCTGAATGAGTGCTAGCTAATAACATGGACTTTTGTGAGAGAGTTTTGTACAAATTTTTACTTTCCTGATGTAGGTTTTATCCCATTTTGGTTGTCCTCTTTTTCTCTCTCTCTCGAATATAATGGCGTTTGTGTAACTACAGTAACCCTACTGAAGTCATGAAGTAAAGGCTACAAGAATTCAGAAAACACATCTCAGAAACTTTTGAGTCATTAAAATAACACCAACAGCTATCTATCTCCACCTCCAGACTTCCTATTACCTGAGAAAAGTAACCTGTGTGTATTTAGCTCACTGGGGTTGAGTCCCTGTGTTTAGTCACGATAGCTGCCCTATGAGAACCTGTACCTTCTGGTTCATACCAAGCTCTCAGACCTGATTTCCTACACTCTGCTCACTTTATTGGAGAAGGCAATGGCACCCCACTCCAGTCCTCTTGTCTGGCAAATCTCATGGACGGAGGAGCCTGGTGGGCTGCAGTCCATGGGGTTGTGAAGAGTCGGACACGACTGAGCAACTTCCCTTTCACTTTTCATTTTCATGCACGGGAGAAGGAAATGGCAACCCACTCCAGTGTTCTTGCCTGGAGAATCCCAGGGACGGGGGAGCCTGGTGGGCTGCTGTTTAAGGCATTGCACAGAGTCAGACACAACTGAAGTGACTTAGAAGCATCAGCAGCAGCCCACTTTATTCTTTCCTATTTTTGAGTCAGGACCTCCTCTAGGTCAATACTCCTGCCCCCCGCCCCCCCCACATAAACATCCCCATGATATCATCCTCTTGTATTTTCTCCGTTCACTATTCCTGAATTTTCTACTATCATCTTATTAGCTGGCCTGTAATGCTGAACTGTAAGCTCTATGGAGAAAGGAAGCTTTCTCTCTGAGCTACTCTAACTGAACAGCTGGGGCTCAAAGCAAAATGGGCAGGTAGAAAACACTTCTGAATGGACTGGAGGAACGGGTCTAACTCTCAGGCACAGGCTATTTACTGATCAAGTTCATGAAAGTAACTTACAGTGCCATTCTATTGGAGGTTGCATTTGGAATCTTAATAAAAGATAATAATACTCATGTGGAGATTCAGTCCTGGGGATGGCATGGCTGGTACCTTCCCTTCCTGCTGTCAAATCTATCTGGGAAGGAAAATCACAAACCCAAGATTGCCTAGAGCATAAAATGATCAAGCTCATTTGGTTTTATCAGTTTATTTGTTTGTCTTAGTTGTTGCTTGTTTTCTGGTTTTGGTTGATAGTTTTGGAGAGAGTTTCTAAAAGAAGGAGTAAGCCACTCTTTTCCTGCAAGTTTTGGATAAAACTGTTTCACCTAAATTACAACTCTAATCACAGCTTTTCTAAATTAAATATTTAGCTTACTTTTTATTATTTTTAATTAGTAAAGATATTATATAACTATTCAGAATAACTGTTTACATTTTAATCTTGTATGTTCTGTCCCGTCAAATTAGCCTACAGTCTTTACATTTATTATGCATTACTTTTACTTTTTTTGTTTTCTTCTACTGTTTGCTTTTTGTTTTACTTTGGGTTTTCTAGTGGTTGCTTAGGTTTTTATTATATTTTTCTCAAAATTTATTTAAAGTTTAAAATGTATCTCCAGTTTTCATCCTAAATGTATCCTTAGAATTTTGCATGCCCAAACTTAATTTTCATTTTACTACAAAGTTTTCATTTTTTTAATTCAGATGGTGCTGCTGCTGCTAAGTCTCTTCAGTTGTGTCCAATTCTTCTAGGGTTACTTAATAATTGGTTTAGTGATTTCCACATACACGAAAACATTTTTTTTTTCCTAGCTTTGCATTGAGGGAACAAATGTGATGTTTACTTATTAGAATGCACTGATTATCTCATTGTCTAACTCATGGTTTACTTTGAAAATACACCAAGATGGGCATTCTTTATCTATTGACTAAAAATTTCTCTGTGCTTTTAAATACAGCTTATTGACCTTGCTGTTACTATCTTCTGTATATTTACTTTTACCCTCTTAATAATATCAGTTAATGAACATTAAAACAAAAGTTAATTAAAGCATTAGCTAAAAATCTGTTTTAACCTATCTCCCCCAATTTGTTTGTTCAATTGTAAATTCCAAACTTACACTTTTATTAAATCTATGTTGCAGGTTTTCATATCTTCTGATCAATTTTTCTTTGTTAGCATACAAAATCAGTTCTGTGCCTTGTGAGTTATTCCTTCAAGCAGAATGATAAAGAAAAATAACAAAGCAGCTAAACTGGATAATAACAAAAGTCATAAAAAGACAGAAATCAAAGTGTCTACTCATTTTTCAATCACTTTTTAGCACAGTGAGGAAAAGGGGGATACGTTAGAACTAAAATAACAACAACAAAATCCCAGGACTTGAGAGTCTATTGTTTTCAAAATGGGAAACTTGACACACATGCAATCAGAATAGGTGTAGGGCAGGAGGAAACTCGGCAAGAAGCCACCTAAATTAGAATACCGTGGTCATCCGAACAAAGACAGGTGTGAGAAATATCACAAAGCAAAAGTTCAAGTTTTCATTATAGAATTGAACATAGGGAAACTTCATAATAGAAACTTCATAATAGAAAATTCATAATAGAAATCATTTGGCTCAGAAAGAAGTTGGAGAAAAAGAGAAATGTGTATTATAAATTAACACTAAATCGCAGGTGCCTGTAACATACAAGTGTAACAAGAAGCACAGTATTAGAAATACAGAATATAAATAAGAGTTTAAAAAATCGAATTAAGACTGTTAGCTAAAGAATCAGAAAAGTGTGTGGAAGATACTCAGAGAAGATAAGACAGAAGTATCACTGGAGAGATCATTGTCGTCCTGAAGGGGAGAAGCGAGTGTGCTCGGTGACACAGCTGTGTCCAACTCCCTGTGACCCCAGGGACTGAAGCCCACCCAGCTCCTCTGCCCGCGGGATTTCCCAGGCAGGAATACTGGAGTGGTTGGCTACTTCCTTCTCCAGGGCGTCTTCCTGCCCCAGGGATCAAAATTGTGTCTTCTGCGTCTCCTGCCTTAGTGGGAGGGCTCTGCACCACCAAGCCACCTGGGAAGCCCCAAAAGCAAAGCGCTGGAACACAATTACTTTCTTTAGAACTGTAACACACACATACACTTTCTTAAAGAAAACTTGAATCTGCATATCAAAATGCCCATTTTACTCTATGAAATTGTTCACCTTTAAAAGAAATGCAAATATATATATACATGGACCTCTAAACAGAAAATCTAAATTTCTTATGAGGAAAGAAGATTAAGCTGATCTCAGACGCTTCACAGCCGACACGAAAGCAAGAGGAGATGGGGAATGAGCCGGGGCCTATCTGTCCAGAAAAACCACGCGTCCATCCAGAGGAATGTGACGCTGGTGCAGAAAAGAACAGGAAAGCACTGTGTTTCAGCGACGCTCAAACTACATTTCAGGTAAGAAATGCAGATTCGAGAATGGTATCTTTATCACGCTAGAATACTGGAGGGCTGCCATTTCCTTCTCCGTCTATCATGCTACATTTTGAAGAATAATAAAGGTGAAAAAAGTAATGCCCACATTTGCTCACTTCTGCAGAAAGAAAGAATGGAGAGGCGAACCTAAAACACAGAGAAATAAGCACGAACTGAGTAAGTACGGGTAGGTGCGCAGACTGGAAGTGTGATATCTAATAGAGTTTTGGCATTTGAATTATGTCAGTGCTTCACAGATTGCCAGATTAAGTTCAGTTTTAAAAATCTTTAGTCTTTAACAAAGAATAGACTTAACTGTACAGGAAGTCAATAACATAACCATAACCATAAAGATTTCAAGTTACTTCTAATACATATCTTCAGTGGAACATACTTAAAGAAACAAAGTGTGAAAGTGTTAGTTGCTCGGTCAGGTCCAACTCTGCAACCCCACAGACATAGCCCACCAGGCTTCTCTGTCCATGGAATTCTCCAGGCACTGGAGTGGGTTGCCATTGCCTTCTCCAGGGGATCTCCTCCACCCAGGAATCGAACCCAGGTCTCCTGCATTGCAGGCAGATTCTTTATCATCTGAGTCGCCAGGGAAGCCCAACAAAGGGATTGCACATAAATATTAAACTTCACTCGTCGGTAGTTCTGTTTTTAGTGATGATGATGACACTGTAATTTTGACAGTATTTTCCACAGATTGTAATCTACACAAGTGAGTAAACATGCTAAAGATACTGTGCATCAAAACAAAAACAACAAAAAACAACAAGAAAAAAGATACTACACATCAAGGTTTTCAACATAAACTAAATAGATAAAAATGGGAAATTTGAAAATTTAGCAAAACTCCCCTCTAATGTTAAAGTCTTTGGAAATATGATCTCCTGATTTACTTTGTAAAATGTATGTTTTGCCTGGTTGTGTCTCTGGAGCAGCCTAGAAGCAGTGGCAGCTGCAGCAATAAACAGCACTGATGCCCAGAAGCTGTGTTTAAACGCCCTTCAGCTCTCAGAAGAGCTGGTGTTCCTCAGGCAGGGGTGAATTTCAAATGTGCAGCAAGGTAAGTTCAGCAAAGTCAAAGATGAAGGCTGCTGCTGCTGCTGCTCAGCCGCTTCAGTCGTGTCTGACTCTGTGCGACCCCAGAGACGGCAGCCCACCAGGCTCCGCCTTCCCTGGGACTCTCCAGGCAAGAACACTGGAGTGGGTTGCTGTTTCCTTCTCCAGTGCGTGAAAGTGAAAAGGGAAAGTGAAAGATGAACAGAGTCATGTAAAAAGGACAAGCCCTGGATGTGGGGGCTCACAGTCAGAAACTTCAAAAGTGAAAGGGAAAGGCACTCTGTCCTGTCCAACTCTTTGTTACCCCATGGACTATTCAGTCCGTGGAATTCTCCAGGCCGGAATACTGGTGTGGGTAGCCTTTCCCTTCTCCAGGGGATCTTCCCAACCTAAGGATCAAACCCAGGTGCCTGCACTGCAGGCGGATTCTTTACCAGCTCAGCCACAAGGAAAGCCCCCCAACAAATATAACTCTGAGTTTAACATATTGAACAAATACAAATTTATTAATCTCAAAAATATGAATGGGGAAAACTCATCAAAAGCAACTATTCTATCAACTCTACTCACTAAAGAATAAAAACTAATTGGAAAGAGCTAATTTCTTCCTCAAAAAATGGAAGTGTCCATGAGGCAAAGCTGCTCTTCACATAGTTATCTCAACTAATACATAGAGAAGCAGTGAGTCATTTTGCAACTCCCCAGCACAGCTGTTGATTCAGGCAGGATCACCAATGGATGCTAAATACCGCAGACGGACGGTTGTCACCACCTTAACCAAGAGATTAAATTTAGCATCACTAATAACACAGCCACCTGACAGGAGGTACCTCCTGATGTCCTGAAATGTCAAGAGTGTAACTTGACACATGAGGTATTCTTGCTAAAAATAATGGCCCCAAATGTAGACCCAACCTTCGGCTTTCAGGGACTGGGAAAGCCAGGGAAACAAGGGTCATTTAACCAAGTGATACCAGGAGAAAACAATCAGACACCTTCAGCGTGTGAGACACGGAAACAGCAGCCTCTTCTTAAAAAGTCAAGAAAGACTTCAAGGAGAAAGGAGTGACTTTGAGTTTAAAAGACAAAGGAGGCGCCCCAGTGTAATGAATGCACAGACTTTGAGATGATTAAAGTCAGTTCTAAAATATTTTGAAAAGAATATAGAATATGTGCTTATGATCTGGGATAAATTGATATTAGAGATTTTAAAAAAATTTCTCTGATATGATAACGTGACTTTTGCTATGTGCATGGGTATCTGCAGTTCAGCAAAATATTATCTCTCACCTACCATTTGATTTTCCTTTCTGGATAAAGACACAAACTAAAACACAGAGAGAAAGACTGAACAGTAAAAAGATAAATGTTAAAAATGTGCCAAAATGTTAATTTTTGAATCTAGGTGATTATTGTACTAACCTTCTGCTTTTTCTGTAATTTCTAATTTTTTTATAATAAAAAGAGGAATTACTTATAAAGGCTTTTTTCACTTCTGAATTGAATTTGAAGTTTAATTAAATACAGGTGTTAGAAGGTTCAGTATTACTTGAATCTCCTTTCTGGGCTTATGTAAAAATTAAGATTATCCAAATATGAAATGTAATTTTATTAAAAGTTATCATGTCTTATTTCCTAAGTTAAAATGAAACTATCCTTTGATAAAAATGGCATTATTTCACAAAATCATTTTGTGTCAATAAATACATTTCTGTTAGTACATCATAAAAACGTCATCTCAGCATGCAATAAGTCAATAATTCCCACTGTGTTGAAGCTCCTGGCTCTCTTTGGCCCAGTTATATATCAAAAATACTTGCTACCGTTTTCCAATCCTGATACAATTCCTTCCGAAAGAGTCAGCTGCAAGTGTTTACTGAATTGCACTGGGTTTCTGGAATAAAAACAATTCTGTGTGTGTGTGTGTGTGTGTGTGTGTGTGTGTGTTCTCATGAATGCACGTATGTGTGTGTCATACGTCTGACATGGAGGGAAGGTATTTCCAGCTCCCTGGCAGTGAATGACACGAGGGCCAGCAAGTTGGTCTCCCCGCAGCTCTTGAGATCCGTGTCTCCGCTTCCCTTTCCTCGGGGCCCCTAGTTATGGCCATGTAGTCAGAAACATTTACATTTTGTAGGTGAAGGCAGCTGAGGTGCATGGCATAATGGAAGTGACATTAATAACACTAAATGTCATAACACCAGCAAGTTGTCTCCCCGCAGCTCTTGAGATCCGTGTCTCCGCTTCCCTTTCCTCGGGGCCCCTAGTTATGGCCATGTAGTCAGAAACATTTACATTTTGTAGGTGAAGGCAGCTGAGGTGCATGGCATAATGGAAGTGACATTAATAACACTAAATGTCATAACTCTTGACAACCTGATGCAAATGAGCACCTTACTAGCAAGGAAAAAAAAAGAGTCCCTGAGTATGTCTTTTCTTTAAAGTACCTTGTTCAGTATTTGAAAAACTCTCCAGCCAAGATGGAAAGTGCGGTATCCAATTTCGGTGACCTCAGCCCCATTATCCCGGCACAAATTAGTTCTCTTTTTCCACTGTAATCATCTCAGCGTATGATGGGGAGCCGTTGTGATATTTAAAACTATGCAAATACTTACCTTCCTTGTGCCTTTCTGGCTAGAAAGTGCCCCCGATTTGCCTTCATCTTTTATTTTCTTCCTTCCGCGCCAATGTGATTGACAGGCAGAGGGACCCTGACCGGTGCCAGGCCGCGCCCTCTTTTCCTTTGCTCAGAAACATAACAACGGTGCTTTCAGACCTAAATGAAGCAAGTCCTAGCATCCCCTTCCCTGTTGTCACAACAGAGTTAGCAGACCCCTCTGATGCCATTCCCAGCTTTCTCATCTCCCCCGCCTTGTCAGGGGGTTGCCATCATTTAGAAAGGTACACGGTGTTTTGAAAGGATTAGAGGATAAAACACAACTCAATCCTTTATAAAAAGAGAGGCAGGGAGCGCGGAGAGGCAGAGAAATGTCAGGCGACGCAGAGCGATTGGAAGAGAACGGCGCATACAAAGGGAACCAGCGAGCAGAGAGCACCGCTGTGGCGAGGAGGCAGAGATGACATCTGACAAATATCTGCTCCTGCAGCGGAGGCGTCTGCAGTGAGGCACCTGGCGGAGGGCTGGGACAGTGCTGAAAGGAGACGTAATGAAGCAGAACCAAGGAAAGGCAGCGGACACTCACCCCATCCTGGGTTAGTTCCGACCAGGAGAAAGAGGAGGGAAACGCATCGCCTGCACTAGCTGCGTAATGCAGGCATGGAAAGTCAAGTCATCCCTGCAGGGGCAGAGCGGAGCGGGCCCTGCGAGGAGCCCGGCACGCGCAGCGCTCTGCTCCCGCTCTTCCGGATCCACTGGACGGTGGGAGGCACAGTCCAGTGGGAGGCATGTCTGAGGGGTTCATTCTGCCCAGGCCTTCATTTCAGAGGTGAGCTGCCAGCAGCCCTGAGAAGCTGGGTACCAGCGCACCAACAGTTAACGTGAGGGCCAGGTTCCCACCTGGTTCGCAGCATCTTTGTTCTGGTCCAGACGCAGCCCGTCTAAGGATCCACAGGGCACAGCCTGGCTCCTGCCCTCGCTTCACCCTGCCCTCATCCCACCAGCATCAGAACAGGCGAACACATCTCAGGATCATTATTCACAAGGCAAGTCGTGCATAAAAATCCAGGGATCTTATAAACAAACAGTCACAAACCTCTTAATTGATTTCAATGCAATCTGATACTGAAGACCAAAGCAACAGATTTTTCCCCAAACAGTATTTCTTTGGATACATTTGTATGTATTTTCCGTACTTACAAAACACAGTTTCGGGAAGGAAAGACAAAAAGGGGGATTCCTAATTAAACATGGGAAAATACCAATAGCCAGTGTGTTATTCTAGGTGCTACCGAGGCAGCATTTACTACAAACCAAAGCGAAGGTAATAGTGACCAAATTAACTAAGGAACTCAAAGAACTTCAAACTGATCTAAACTCGATGCACTTAGCATTCAGGGTGCACTGGCTGGGGTTCTGGAACACTCGAGTAAATGGAAATGTTATTTACTTTGCTGCTCTGGATGCATAAGTTAGTGAGTGCATGTCTTATTTTCCTGCAAAGGCTGCAAGAGAGGAGAGGAGTCGAGGGGAAATTGAACCATTTCAATTTCAAAAGCCACTTCTAGGGGGTGACTTGGAGCTGGATCTGACAGCGTGAATTTATGTTTAGGTGTGTGCATAGAGTCTGAGACAATGACATGTAAGTGTGTACAAGAGGCGGTGCACACTCAAGAGCTGTGGCATCACTGACATTCCAGCAGCAGTTAACACGTGACCACCCAGGCTGTGCTTTCTAAATGCCACTCTCCAGGGAAAAGAAAAATCATGGCTTTTCAGAAAAAACAAACAAACAGATTCTAAGGCTAGGCAAGAAAAGCACAAGCTGAACCTGGAGTAAATAAACGCTCAAAGAAAAAGGCAGCATGTCTGAAAGACTCAAGAGCTGGCCTAAAACTTTTTTTTTCCCCCAATGTCCCAATCTGGATCTGGTTGAACCACTGTATTGCTTTGTAACCCTATGATTCAAAGTAATATTTAGATATCCATGCTGATATACATAAATGGCTAAAACTACAAATAATAGGGGATAAGAGAAAAAATATGCCTCACTTTCCTTTTCCAAGTAACGGGGGGGAATTTTGTCTACTATACCACCAAGGAAGTCTAAATATCTCTGATTTTCTTTGATATCTTTGGTGAAGTTTAAAGATGGACAGCTGATGGTGTCAGATTGGATGTAACAGAGAATACTTGGGAAATAAAAATTCACCGTTAGTGCATTATTGTCTTAATTGCTGCAGAAAAGATTCATTGATGAAGGCTGAAATTTGTGGGATAAATTTTAAGGAGAAAGAGCATTTGTACATACTCAAATTATCTCCTCCAATATATTTATTAACTATTTATTAACTACTGTGGTTTTAACAAAAAAAAGTCCCCAAATTATATGACAGTTCCTCCTGGAGGAAGACTTTGATTTTTGGGTATAGGCCAAACTGAACATCCCTGCAGGGGCAGAGCGGAGCGGGCCCTGCGAGGAGCCCGGCACGCGCAGCGCTCTGCTCCCGCTCTTCCGGATCCACTGGACGGTGGGAGGCACAGTCCAGTGGGAGGCATGTCTGAGGGGTTCATTCTGCCCAGGCCTTCATTTCAGAGGTGAGCTGCCAGCAGCCCTGAGAAGCTGGGTACCAGCGCACCAACAGTTAACGTGAGGGCCAGGTTCCCACCTGGTTCGCAGCATCTTTGTTCTGGTCCAGACGCAGCCCGTCTAAGGATCCACAGGGCACAGCCTGGCTCCTGCCCTCGCTTCACCCTGCCCTCATCCCACCAGCATCAGAACAGGCGAACACATCTCAGGATCATTATTCACAAGGCAAGTCGTGCATAAAAATCCAGGGATCTTATAAACAAACAGTCACAAACCTCTTAATTGATTTCAATGCAATCTGATACTGAAGACCAAAGCAACAGATTTTTCCCCAAACAGTATTTCTTTGGATACATTTGTATGTATTTTCCGTACTTACAAAACACAGTTTCGGGAAGGAAAGACAAAAAGGGGGATTCCTAATTAAACATGGGAAAATACCAATAGCCAGTGTGTTATTCTAGGTGCTACCGAGGCACATTTACTACAAACCAAAGCGAAGGTAATAGTGACCAAATTAACTAAGGAACTCAAAGAACTTCAAACTGATCTAAACTCGATGCACTTAGCATTCAGGGTGCACTGGCTGGGGTTCTGGAACACTCGAGTAAATGGAAATGTTATTTACTTTGCTGCTCTGGATGCATAAGTTAGTGAGTGCATGTCTTATTTTCCTGCAAAGGCTGCAAGAGAGGAGAGGAGTCGAGGGGAAATTGAACCATTTCAATTTCAAAAGCCACTTCTAGGGGGTGACTTGGAGCTGGATCTGACAGCGTGAATTTATGTTTAGGTGTGTGCATAGAGTCTGAGACAATGACATGTAAGTGTGTACAAGAGGCGGTGCACACTCAAGAGCTGTGGCATCACTGACATTCCAGCAGCAGTTAACACGTGACCACCCAGGCTGTGCTTTCTAAATGCCACTCTCCAGGGAAAAGAAAAATCATGGCTTTTCAGAAAAAACAAACAAACAGATTCTAAGGCTAGGCAAGAAAAGCACAAGCTGAACCTGGAGTAAATAAACGCTCAAAGAAAAAGGCAGCATGTCTGAAAGACTCAAGAGCTGGCCTAAAACTTTTTTTTTCCCCCAATGTCCCAATCTGGATCTGGTTGAACCACTGTATTGCTTTGTAACCCTATGATTCAAAGTAATATTTAGATATCCATGCTGATATACATAAATGGCTAAAACTACAAATAATAGGGGATAAGAGAAAAAATATGCCTCACTTTCCTTTTCCAAGTAACGGGGGGGAATTTTGTCTACTATACCACCAAGGAAGTCTAAATATCTCTGATTTTCTTTGATATCTTTGGTGAAGTTTAAAGATGGACAGCTGATGGTGTCAGATTGGATGTAACAGAGAATACTTGGGAAATAAAAATTCACCGTTAGTGCATTATTGTCTTAATTGCTGCAGAAAAGATTCATTGATGAAGGCTGAAATTTGTGGGATAAATTTTAAGGAGAAAGAGCATTTGTACATACTCAAATTATCTCCTCCAATATATTTATTAACTATTTATTAACTACTGTGGTTTTAACAAAAAAAAGTCCCCAAATTATATGACAGTTCCTCCTGGAGGAAGACTTTGATTTTTGGGTATAGGCCAAACTGAGTGACCGAATTCTATACGAGAATGGAAAGGGAAAAATAATAACACTTCTGTGGAAAAATCTGAAAGACTCCACCCTAAATGAGTGATCAAGGTTGATATGTTCCAGGGAGAAGTGCAAGTCATCTCTGATATACTTACTTCAAATCCATTTGATGGTGCTGATCATGAGACACTGTGTATTGATTTGCTAGGATGGCTGTAATATTGGGCACAGATTTAATTACTTAAACAACAGAATCTATTTTCTCACAGCTTCAGAGGCTGGATGCCCACACTCAAAGTGCTGGCAGGACAGGCTTCTTGGCTCAGTATGCAGATGGCCCATCTACAAACTACGTCCTTCCATGGTTATCCCCGGGTGTCTCTCTGAGTCCTCACCTCCTGCTTGTTTTACATTTACTTTTAATAGCAGGATCCATTGCTAATTCACAGTGTTGTGCTGGTTCCTGCCATGCATCAACAGGGATCAGCCACAGGTGTCCACACGCCCCTCCCCCTAGGGCCTCCCTCCCACCTCCTACCGAATCCCCCCTCCAGGTGGTCGCAGAGCGCCGGTTTGAGCTCCTGTGTCATACAGCAGTTTCTGTTCTGTCTATTTTACATATGACCTTGTATGCGTTTCAGTATCTCTCTCTCTATTCATCCCACTCTCACCTTCCCCCACTGTGTCTGCAAGTCTCTACGTCTGCATCTCTATCTCTGTCCTGCAAATTAGTTCATAGGTTCTGTTCTCCTAGATTACATATGTATATGTTAATATATGATTTTTCTCTTTCTGACTTACCGCAGTCTGTATAACAGGCTCTAAGTTCATCCATCTCACAAGAACTGACTCAAATGTATCCTTTTCACACCTCAGTAATATTCCATTGTATATGCATATCACAGCTTCTTTATCAATTATTCTGCTGATGGACATCCAGGTCGCAAAAACAAAACCAATGAAAGATGGAACATAAACGAGTTGTCCTGAAAGTCTCAGTAAATGAAGACAGGTTCGCCCTCTCTCAGACAGTTGTAGGAGCCCTAGGTCACAGTTGTTTTTCTTCCTCGGTTTACATTTTAAGGAATATCAAAAAGGAAGATAAAAGATATGTGTCTGTGGTCTCTTATGAGAGCTCTTTCCTTCCATGAGATTTTCCTTTGTTTAAATTAAATAAGTACACAGTTCAGTTCAGTTCAGTCACTCAGTCGTGTCCAACTCTTTGCAACCCCATGAATCGCAACGTGCCAGGCCTCCCTGTCCATCACCAACTCACAGAGTTCACTCAAACTCTCGTCTATCATCTATCGAGTCGGTGATGCCATCCTGCCATCTCATCCTCTGTTGTCCCCTTCCTCCTGCCCCCAATCCCTCCTAACATCAGAGTCTTTTCCAATGAGTCAACTCTTCTCATGAGGTGGCCAAAGTACTGGTGTTTCAGCTTTAGCATCATTCCTGCCAAAGAAATCTCAGGGCTGATCTCCTTCAGAATGGACGGGTTGGATCTCCTTGCAGTCCAAGGGACTCTCAAGAGTCTTCTCCAATACCACAGTTTAAAAGCATCAATTCTTCGGTGCTCAGCTTTCTTCACAGTCCAACTCTCACATCCGTCTATGACCACTGGAAAAACTATAGCCTTGACTAGATGGACCTTTGTTTGCAAAGTAATGTGTCTGCTTTTGAATATGCTGTCTAGGTTGGTCATAACTTTTCTTCCAAGGAGTAAGCGTCTTTTAATTTCATGGCTGCAATCACCATCTGCAGTGATTTTGGAGTCCCTCAAAATAAAGTCTGACACTGTTTCCACTGTTTCCTCATCTATTTCCCATGAAGTGATGGGACCAGATGCCATGATCTTTGTTTTCTGAATGTTGAGCTTTGAGCCAACATTTTCACTCTCCTCTTTCACTTTCATCAAGAGGCTTTTTAGTTCCTCTTCACTTTCTGCCATAAGGGTGGTGTCATCTGCATATCTGAGGTTATTGATATTTCTTCAGGCAATCTTGATTCCAGATCGTGCTTCTTCCAGTCCAGCGTTTCTCATGATGTACTCTGCATAGAAGTTAAATAAGCAGGGTGACAATATACAGCCTTGACGTACTCCTTTTCCTATTTGGAACCAGTCTGTTGTTTCATGTCCACTTCTAACTGTTGCTTCCTGACCTGCATATAAGTTTCTCAAGAGGCAGGTCAGGTGGTCCGGTATTCTTATCTCTTTCAGAATTTTCCACAGTTTATTGTGATCCACACAGTCAAAAGCTTTGGCATAGTCAATAAAGCAGAAGTAGATGTTTTTCTGGAACTCTCTCGCTTTTTCCATGATCCAGTGATGTTGGCAATTTGATCTCTGGTTCCTCTGCCTTTTCTAAAACCAGCTTGAACATCTGGAGGTTCATGGTTCACATACTGCTGAAGCCTGGCTTGGAGAATTTTGAGCATTACTTTACTAGCATGTGAGATGAGTGCAATTGTGTGGTAGTTTGAGTATTCTTTGGCATTGCCTTTCTTTGGGATTGGAATGAAAACTGACTTTTTCCAGTCCTGTGGCCACTGCTGACTTTTCCAAATTTGCTGGCATATTGAGTGTAACTCTTTCATAGCATCATCTTTCAGGATTTGAAACAGCTCAACTGGAATTCCATCACCTCCACTAGCTTTGATCATAGGGATGCTTTCTAAGGCCCACTTGGCTTCACATTCCGGGATGACAGTCATTAAACAGGTAGTTCCAGGTAGCTCAGCATTTAAAAAATATCTGCCTGCCATATAGGAGACCCAGGTTTGATGCCTGGGTTAGGAGGATCCCTTAGAGGAGGGGATGGCAACTCATTCCAGTATTCTTGCTTGGAAAAGACCATGGACAGAGAAGCCTAGCAGGCTAGAGGTCATGGGGTCTCAAAGAGCTGGACACGACTCACATGACTTAGCACACACACCGGCAAGAATGTCTTCCCCAATGGCTCAAGCGGCGAAGAGTCCGCCTGCCAATGCAGGAGTCACAGGTTCGAGCCCTGGGTCAGGAAGATCCCCTGGAGGAGGAAATGGCAACCCACTTGTCTTCTCGCCCGGGAAACCCCATGGACAGAGGAGCCTGGCGGGCTACAGTGCATGGGGTCACACAAAACTGGACACAGCTAAGTAGACACAGGCAGGCCCCTGCAAGAATAAGGTCCTAAGATGCCCAAGGAACAAGAAAGCCACCTGATGCCTCTAAAAGGTGTGAGATGCCGACCGCCTGGCTTGGGTTCAGCATGGATTTAGAATTCCCTCTGCTTGGAGACAGTTTCATCAGTTATACAACTACAAAGTTATGGAATAGAGTACCTGACACAGCGGTTGCAAGCTCATGACTAACTCGTAGTTTATATTTTTTCTATGGGGTTTAAATAATTCGAATATGACCTCTTGGAGTTAGGACAGATCAGTACCATGTGTGATCACATGATAAAATCAGGGAGTCAGAGTGAAATTACTTTGTGTTTTCTGCTTATTCCCAAGATACTAATTCACAGCTCTAATGAGACAGATTAAGACTTATTTACAAAACAAAAACAGACTCACAGACTTAGAGAAATGTATGGTAATGGCGGAGCAGGGGAGGATTTGAGGAGGAGGGACTGATTGGAAGTTTGAGATTGACATGAACACACTGCTATATTTAAAATAGATAACAATCAAGGATCTACTCAAAACAAATAAAAACAGATCAGATTTTCTAATTAAAAAAGACTTCCTCAACTCCTGTTCCAGAGTTTAAAAAGACTAGAAATTGCAGATATTTTGCATACACTTATCATAACAAATGAGACTGAAACATTACTAAGAATTTTCAGTTTCTTTCCCCCAAGAAGAAATCTGTCTGCTGTCACAGGAAACTGTCTTATTCAGAAGCATTTTGCTTAGAGGTACAGTTTGTGTGACCTACGGAGCGGAGGTCAGACCTTTATAAACAGGTTGGTGGGGCAGCCCCTACACATTCACTTGAGGGATGTATTTCCTCTAAGCCTGAACATGGGGAAAAAAATGCCTTTATGCCTGTAGATGGCCTCATTCCAGAGGATGAAGAGAGGGCTGGATAATTTAATCTCAAATGAAATGTAGACAACTTTGTGGCTTGCCATTTGAGAATGTAGATTTCTCTGCCTCTGGTTGTTTATTTCATTATAAACGGAGTTTGAAGTCACGTTCTCTTTCCCTCTTCAGGGAGAAAGGAAGCTATCTGGAATACGATCCCAGGTAATTTATGTGACTCCCCCTTCAAGCCACCTGGAGGATGGACGCTTGCTGTATCACAGATGATTACAGAGGAGGGAGCAAAGTGTTACCTAAGCAACTAGGCTTTACAAGATGGAGGGTTTCGTGCCAAGATAGCTAGCCTGGGGACATGGCGAGGGAGTTATTAAAATCAGCTCAAGGGTTAGCAGGAGGATCCTGGAGAGGGGACACTGTCCAGAAGGAGCGCTGAAGGCAGGTGGGTCTCTGTGTGCCCGGTGGCGGTAATTACCGAATGGCAGCCCTGAGCGAGCCAGGGGCATCCATCAGAGCCGCAGCCACGCACTTCCTGGAACAAGTTGTAATGTCTGTTTATCATAGACTTTAATTCCCTGATGAAGGGAACAAAGGCGAGGATCAAAACAGAGCAAATTTTTTTGACACTAGGAAGTGAAGCAAGGGACCAACCTCCTCTCAATCCATCTTTGTTCCAGTACACTCCCGCCTTAAACTCATTCCCACGTCAGTCAAAGCCCACCCGAAAACCACCTCCCTGACTAAAGTCACAAAAGAAGCAGAGGAGGACGGGGAAGTGACACAGGGGCCTCCCTTAGAGGAGCTGCCTGCTGTCGTCTGAGCCGGGCCTCTGGGTGCCTTTGGGAAAGGCATCAGCCCTCGGAGCTGGTAGAGTTCTGTCTCGTTTTGCTGCTTGGTTGTTTTTTCATCAGCAGTCCTGTGACGGCCTCCAGTGTGAGCGAGTAAAGGCTGGGGTCTTCCCTGAAAGCTGACAGCTATTTTAAAAGGCCTGCAGGGTGCTCTCCTTCTATTTTCCCAGGGTCAAACGGCAACAATGCTCTGCCAATGAATCGAAGTCTGCAGCCTTGGAAATTTTAGATTCAGTAATTTTCGTTTAAAAGTATCCCGACCCAGGGATCAAACCCACATCTCTCGTGCCGCCTGCACCGGCAGGTGGGTTCTTCAGCACTAGCGCCACCTGGGAGCCCTGAAGTATCCCGGCTGCTCTAACAGGGACCGCTGCACTGGGGCAGACGGTGTGGGGCAAACCTCATGCGGGCTCAGTTTCGCTTTATGGCAAAGACGCATGAGGGGGGCTTTGCAGCTCGCACTCTCCATGTCCTGGGCCTCATGCAACGCCAGCTGGCAGCAAGGTCCCGCCTGTTTATCCGAAGAGTCCACGAGGGATGGTCACCTAGAGAGCGGATTTTGGAAGGAAGAAGGACGAGCTTTTTCCATCACTTTTTTTTTTTTGCATTCACTGTTTTTCAATTTTCTTTTCTTATTGAAGGATAATTGCTTTACAGAATTTTATTGTTTCCTGTCAAATCTCAGCATGAGTCAGCCACAGGTATACGTCTGTCCCCTCCCTTTTGAACCTCCCTCCCAACTCCCTCCCCACCCCACCCCTCTAGGTTGACACAGAGCCCCCGTTTGAGTGTCCTGAGACATACAGAGAATTCCCATTGGAATGGATATAGAAGTGCGGTATGTATGCACAACGGAATATTACTCAGCCAGGGAAAGGAACACGTTTGAGTCAGTTCCGATGAGGCGGATGAACCTAGAACCTGTTATCCCAAATGAAGGGAGCCAGAAAGAGAAAGATAAATACTGTATTCTAAGCCACATATATGGAATCTAGAAAAATGGTACTGAAGAGTTTATTTACAGGGCAGCAACGGAGAAACAGACAGAAAATAGACTTATGGACCCGGGCAGAGGGGAGGAGAGACGTGAGGATGAGCTTTTTTACTGAAGAAACTAAGAGAGAGAGAGACTGCCGCTCGGCTTCACAGCGAGCTCAGCGCTGGGCTTCTCCGGAGCGGGCAGCCCAGGGCGAGGGTGGCCGGCGCCGCGGCGGGTCAGCAGCCACCGCCCGACCCAGCCCCGCGGAAGGACGCGGAAGGCCAAACAGGACGCGAGGGAAACGCGGCGCCGGCCACAGGCGCGGCAGGACTCCGAGGGCGCGGCTGGACCGACCTGGCCCCACCGAGGTGAGCGCTCCCCCGGGCAAAGGACCAGGTCCGTCCTCCTCTCCTGCCATCACGCTTGTCTGCAGGGAAGGGCTTCAGGTTACAGGGCGACGGCCTAATGGGAGGGGGGTTCCGGGGCAGGAACAGGAACTTTCTGGTAAATGGGGCAAGTGGCTGAGACACACCACACACGTGTGCACACGCGCACGCTCCCAGCGCGTGCACACACACACGCTCCCAGCGCGTGCACACACACACACACACACACACACACACAGGCGCCCAGACCCCACACCGGGCGCAGAGGTGTCCTGGAGGCCTGGGGTGCACGAGCCGGGCCCGGCCCTGAGAGGTACCAGATCTCACCTCGTCTCTGCTGCCTCGACCTCAGCAAAGCTGCCGCCGCGAGGCTGGGGGACTCTTGAGCCGGAGCCGGGAAGGCGGCGTGTTAACTGGAGCATCGGCGAGGGCCGCTGTCTCCCGCCGCTGCTGCCCTGGGGTCTCACAGGAAACAGGCCGGACACCGGGGACTCCGCCCGACTCCTGATCCCTTCCAGCCCCTTCCCTTCCCCTCTCCTGTGGGGCTCGGGCTTGACCTTGAGTGAAGGCCAGTCAAAGCTGAGCCGGGGTCAACCACAGGAAACGTGCCAGTGGTCTTTAATTCAGATGTGCTGTGGGAGTTTCAGGCGCCTGCTGGAGGTTTGCAGTCGCTCAGAGTGGCCCGCTGTTCATTCCTGGGTGTCGCTGAGGAAAATACAAGCCAACAGCAGTACAGGCGCTGAGCTCCTGTTTGCCCCCAGCAGAGGCTCATGAAAGGAAGGCGAGATGTTGTCATTTTGGGGGCAGACGCTTCTAAGCAGGGGTTGGTTTTCATGCATACACTCAAAAGTGTTCATTCCAGAAATGCATTTGTGTCATTGAATTTCAAAGATATATTTGGTTTCCTGACCCTATGCTGGAAACTAGAGACACAAGGCAAGTAACAGTGACCTCTGCACCCTGACCTCAAGGACCAATTGACTTTATCACATTCACTGATTGGACCCACTGAAGGCTCTCCCGTATCATAGAGCAATTACCAAATATTTGTTATGCCTGAGTTAAGTCTTTTAAGCAATATCAAGAAACAAATTTATATTGATTTAAACTGAAACTTCTAAGCTATCTTCATGAAAAATATATGGCATTCCTATATTCTCATATGGGCAGTCTGTCTGCTTTTTAACACTTCACCCATGGTCGTGGTATATAATTATAGGTTTATAAGGACAAACAGCTCACAAAAGCACAGTATACCAGGCAGTGGCACAGAGAATTTTCACATCTCTTGTGGCTCCTTGAGGAAGCATTTGGGCAGTGAGTACCACCTGACCACCTCCAAACCCTCCTGAGAAGGTTTAGTATGGGTAGCACCTGTAAGGGGGGAAAAACGTTTTCCTATAGGGAAAGAAGGATGTGAAGCCTGTTGTTTGAAGCACATGAGCTGAATGAAAAGCAAATTTGATGCTAAGCTTGCTGCCCCAAGACAGACCTGCCCTATGAAGATTCCAGCTTGAAAGAACATTTATAATCTGCCACTCTACACATCATACAAAATGCTCAAAGGAAAGAGGGGGCAAAGCAGCATTAAAGACATCAGAGAACTAAGTCTGTGGTAAGGATTCAGGTTGGCTGGTCGTCAGATCCTCATTCTTCTCCCCAAAACTCTCCAGAGGTGCGGTCAGTCTCCTGCCTCCTAGAGGACATTTGCTAGGATGTAAAAAGGAACATAAAAAGCAGAGACATCATTTTGCCGACAAAGGTCTCTATAATCAAAGCTGTGGGTTTTCCAGTAGTCATGTATGGATTTGAGAGTTGAACCATGAAGAATTCTGAGCACTGAAAAACAGATGCTTTGAAACTGTGGTGTTAAGACTCTTGAGAGTCCTTTGGACTGCAAGGAGATCCAACAAGTCAGTCCTAAGGGAAATCAACTCTGAATATTCATTTTAAGGACTGATGCTAAAGTTGAAACTCCAACCCTTTGGCCACCTGGTGTGAAGAGCCTACTCATTGGAAAAGACTCCTGGAGAAGGAAATGGTAACCGACTCCAGTATTCTTGCTTGAAGAATCCCAAGGACGAGGGAGCCTGGTGGGCTGCCATCTATGGGGTCGCACAGAGTCGGACACAACTGAAGCAACTTAGCACTTAGCCGCAGCAGCTGAAGTTGAAACTCCAATCCTTTGGCCACCTGGTGTGAAGAGCTGACTCATTGGAAGAGACCCTGATGCTGGGAAAGATTGAAGGCAGTAAGAGAAGAGGGGAAAAGAAGATGAGATGGTTGGGCGGCATCATCAGCTCAATGGATTTGCGTTTGAGAAAACTCCAGGAGATGGTGAAGGACAGGTAAGCCTGGCGTGCTGCAGTCCATGGGGTCACAAAGAGTCAGAGATGACTGAGCAACCGAACAAGAACAGAGCCTCATTCCTCTCCCCAAAACTCTCTGCATATGCTGTCAGTCTCGTCTGCTTGAGGACATTTGCTGGGATGCAAGCCATCGTCCCTGGGTATAGGATGGAGAAAAGGAAGAGTCCTGCCTTCAGTTCAGTTCAGTTCAGTCGCTCAGTCGTGTCCGACTTTTTGGGACCCCATGAATTGCAACACACCAGGCCTCCCTATTCATCACCATCTCCTGGAGTTCACTCAGACTCACATCCATCGAGTCAGTGATGCTATCCAGCCATCTCATCCTCTGTCGTTCCCTTCTCCTCCTGCCCTCAATCCCTCCCAGCATCAGAGTCTTCTCCAATGAGTCAGCTCTTTGCATGAGGTGGCCAAAGTACTGGAGTTTCAGCTTTAACATCCTTCCTTCCAAAGAAACCCAGGGCTGATCTCCTTTAGAATGGACTGGTTGGATCTCCTTGCAGTCCAAGGGACTCTCAAGAATCTTCTCCAACACCATAGTTCAAAAGCATCAATTCTTTGGCCTTACACTTCCATTATTCTAAGGAGGTTCATTATAGACTGAGTGTCCAACCATGACTGGGTCCTTCCTGATCATATATGAGAAAACTGTGGAATATGTCTCTTGTCCATGGGAGAACAATCCTGCCCCAACGAGGAGAAGCTCTGTGGTATGACTGCAGAGGAGCTGCTAAAAGGGGATTCAGGAAAATGAGGATGAGGGGAGTGAAGCGTGTGAAAGAGACTCAGCCATGGACCCCCAGAGGTGAGAGGGACCCCCAGTTTCAGCGTGGCAGCTGTGATGGCCAATTTTATTAGTCAACTTGGCAGGGCTGTGGTACTCCGGTGTCAAGTCTCTTGTGTCTCCTGCGTTGGCAGGCAGATTTCTTTGCCACTGCACCGCCTGGAGGGTCAGCAGTTTCGATACATCATGTTGCTGTGAAGGTAAAACTGATAGTGAAAAAGTGAAGTCACTCAGTAGTGTCCGACTCTTTGTGACCCCATGAACTGTAGCCTACCAGGCTCCTCCATCCATGGGATTTTCCAGGTAAGAGTACTGGAGTGGGGTGCCATTTCCTTCTCCAGGGGATCTTCCCGACTCAGGGATCTAACCTGGGTCGCCCACATTGTAGGCAAACGCACTTCCCATCTGAGCCACCAGGAAAGTCAGACTTCCCTGACTGATAGACTTTGACTAAACAGATTACCCTCTAGAGTCAGTGGGCCTCGTCTAATTGGATGAAGACCTTCATAGTAAAAGACTGAGGTCTGCGAAGGAAGGACTTCTGCCCGCAGTCTTGAACTACGGCATTAACTCTTCCAGAGTTTGTCTCCAGACACAAAAATGAAACCAACCTTTTAGATGCAACAGCCTTCTCAGCAGCCACATTTCTTTTTGATCAGTTTCAACTTCCCTTGAGATTTTTTGGACAATTTAAAAAAATCACCCCATCCCATATAACACAGATCCTGTATATTTGCTTGCAAATTGTATGTATATCTGTGTTCCCTCAAAATTATTGTTGTTTCCTTGGAACACAATATTGCTGCTGGTGAAAATGCAGATTCCACAGCTCTTCATGAGCGGCTGAGCACTGGAGGAAGAAAGCCCATCATAGTTTTAACTAGTTGTAACTAGAAGACTCAGTATTTCTAAATCATGCTTTCCCTTGTCTCTAGTCGAGAGCACCACAAATGGACTCGCATTGCCATGACAACTCCATCCACAAATCAGAGACAGAAGTCATCCACAGAGGATATCTTCAAAGTCTCTCTGCTCCCCAGAACTTCCTATTTTCTCCATGTTTCAACCCTGGCGACCACCATTCTACTCTGTGTTTCCATGAGTTAGTTGTGTTTTTGTTTGTTTGTTTGTTTGTTTTTTAAGATTCCACACTTAAATGTTATGCAGATTTCTATTTATCCGGCTTATTTTATTGGCTCACAATTTTTCTCTTAGTGTTATGTGGCTGGCAGTGAAAGTATCCATAATCAATAAAGAATAAAGGCAACCCCCTCCCCCTGAGAAAGCAACACTCACAGGATCCACTTAGATAAACTGTGAACTTAGTTACTTTTCAGAAGTACACTTCAGTGAGTTCCTAAGTTGAAGTTAGGTAGTGGGGAACAGGGGCCATTAATACTTGGAAGAAAAGAATGTAACCTCTTTTCCCTTCCTTTCTCTGTGTGTCACTTGATCTTTTCCTCTAAAGTTAGTATCTCCAGCTGTGTCCTGAATCTCATGCTCCTTCATCACCTCCAACATCTTATGACCCCAGTCAATAACTTAATCTTTCATCATCATTCTTTTTACAAATGTTAACATGCCCCCCCCAAAAAATCAGTCAATACAATGTGCAGCATATTATTATATTCTAAGATACTGCATTTTAAAGTATGAGTTTACATTTTCGATATTCACCACGTCTAAATGCTTCATTTTTCCCATACTAAAAAAGATTAGCTTTTGCCAAATTTTCCCTGCCCTTTGTTAAGATCATCAGTCTCTCTGCCAGCCTGGAATGCTCTCCATATCACTCTCAAAACAGTCAGCTCCTCCTCCTAATTTTTTTTTTTTGACTCATCTTAAGCTTTTAAGAAGTGATTCTTCAACTTCACTCACCGTTTCTGCAGCCCCTCCTTTGCCTTGGTCCTGAGCCTTAACCTTCTGGGGCCCTCAGCATGGAATTCTTCCAGCACAGCACATGTTACACTCTCTCATAAATGTCACGTCACCTAACTGTGACCTTGCCGGATGAAGACAGGAATTTGGGGTGGGAGTTATATTCATTTCTGGGTCTCCAATGCCTACACCATTCCCCAAAATAATATGTTTTCACACATGTCTATTGAATGATAAAACAGATGACTGATTGATGAAAACACAAATAACTGGATGGGAGAGACAAGATAAGAATGCTTTAAAATAACCTGCTGATGCAACAGCTTGACTAAATAACCGTGAAATGTTAACTGTGCTGAATGAATTCTCCACTTCCAAAGATAAGCTGAAAGCTTCCACAGCATGACTTGCCACTGAGGTCCCCAAGATGTATCTATCTCACGCAAGCCGAGTACACACTCCCCGGGACAGACAGCATGGCTCTTAGCGATGTGCCCACAGCTCAGGACTCAGCCTCCAGAAGCATTTCAACAAATTCTTCATGATGTTAAAAGTTTGTTGTCTCAGTAAAATGGAGGCAAGCAGCAGCACTAGGAACTCCAGGGTAGTTATCCTTGGCAGCCTCCTTGCTATTGAGTGCGTCAAATATAATGCCATTAACAGAATATAGAGAACACAATTCATTTCTTGGTTGTTGAAGGAAGAACAGTTATCTATCTTTTCCTTAATATTGCTACATGACTTTATATTAGAAGCCTGTCATGATTCATATAAATTAGAGCTAGAAACGTTCTTTGGAATCAAGTGTATTTCAAGAGAAAAACACCTAACAAAAGATAATTGGTCTTGGATCAAAATATTCAGCAAGCATTTTATTATGTTCAAATCAAAATTCTAATTTTAAAGGAGCTTGAAAATTTCAGGGTAGGTTTTCTTTGGTGCATTTTTTAAATTGACACAAAAAGTCTTTCCACACTTTTTTTTTAATAGTTGGAAAGTGCCCAAGGACCATCATTAAATATTAAAAGGTGCGGGGAGCCATATGGTCACCTCTGAGGGATTTCAAGATCTTGGTGGCACTCCATCTGTACCAGTAACAATTTAGTCATTACACCAAGGACACGGAGGGACTCTGAAGTGGACTCGCGTGGGAGGAGGCTCAAGTGAGAGGTGGCAGAGTGCCAGGCACACCACACTTAGACCTCCTTCTCTCCTCTGGGCGCCTTTGGACCGAGCAAACTTGTACAACATACAGTTATTGAAAGTCAAGAAATTCAGCCCTTGATGCACATTTTTTTTGAAAAGAGATTCTATATATACAAAAATGACATCCTCTGTTGTGCAATATAGACATTAAGAAAGGGCTTGCTCCCTGAACACATGGATCAGCCTATTTCAAAATCATATGTTGGCTGCAAAAAAAAATCTCTCTCTTGGGTGTTGAGATGGGAAAATATTCATAGTTTGCTCAGATTTGATTCCACTTTACAGTTAATTTCCAAATATCTGTTGTCTGAACTAAGGGAATTACCTCTGAACTAAGAGATGGATAATCGAACTGGGGGGAGGGGGCGGTCTCCTGTATTGCAGGCAGATTCTTTACCAACTGAGCTATCAAGAAAACCAAGGCAAAAAGATACCTGCTATTTATAGTCACTTTTCTCCACATGTTGATGGCACCTGTTGCAGACGCCCGAATTTCATTTAGGAGCTCATCGAGGGATGCTGTTGAAATACGTCTAAAGTTCACACCTTTATCCACGTGAGTCCTAGAAATGTTGAGAATGATAATAATAACTGCTGTTTCTTGCACAATTTGGACTCTTGTTTGCCTGTCTCCCTAAAGCTGTATTTCTCTAATCATCTATCTCTCCATTTTACTACCCAGTATACGATGAAAGGAGAGAGAAGAAACCAAGGAGAGAGAAGAAAGCCTTCTTCAGATTTCAGTGCAAAGAAACAGAGGAAAACAGTAGAATGGGAAAGACTAGAGATCTCTTCAAGAAAATTAGAGATACCAAGGGAACATTTCGTGCAAAGATGGGCACAATAAAGGACAAAAACAGTATGGACGTAATAGAAGCAGAAGATATTAAGAGGTAGCAGGAATATACAGAAGAACTGTACAAAAACAGGCTTCATGGCCCAGATAACTATGATAGCGTGATCACTCACCTAGAGCCAGACATCCTGGAATGTGAAGTCAAGTGGGCCTGAGGAAGCACCACTATGAACAAAGCTACTGTAGGTGATGGAATCCCAGTTGAGCTATTTCAAATTCTAAAAGATGATGCTATGAAAGTGCTGCACTCTATATGCCAGAAAATTTGGAAAACTCAGTAGTGGCCACAGGACTGGAAAAGGTCAGTTTTCATTCCAATCCCAAAGAAAGGCAATGCCAAAGAATGCTCAAACTACACACAATTGCACTCATCTCACACACTTGTAAAGTAATGCTCAAAATTCTCCAAGCCAGGCTTCAACAGTATGTGAACCACGAACTTCCAGATGTTCAAGCTGGATTGAGAAAAGGCAGAGGAACCAGAGATCAAATTGCCAACATTGCTGGATCATTTAAAAAGCAAGAGTGTTCCAGAAAAACATCTACTTCTGCTTTATTGACTATGTCAAAGCCATTGACTGTGTGGATCAGAAAAAACTCTGGGAAATTCTTCAAGAAATGGGAATACCAGACCACCTGACCTGCCTCCTGAGAAGTCTGTGTGCAGGTCAAGAAGCAACAGTTAGAACTGGACAGGGAAAAAGAGACTGGTTCCAAATCGGGAAAGGAGTACATCAAGGCTGCATATTGTCACCCTGCTTATTTAACTTATATGCAGAGTACATCATGCAAAATGCCGGGCTAGATGAAGCACAAGCTGGAATAAAGGTTGCAGGGAGAAATATCAATAACCTCAGCTACGCAGATGATACCACCCTTATGGCAGAAAGCAAAGAGGAACTAAAGAGCCTCTTGATGAAGGTGAAAGAGGAAAGTGAAAAAGCTGGCTTAAAACTCAACATTCCAATAATGAAGATCACGGCATCCGTTCCCATCACTTCATGGGAAATAGATGGGGAAACAGTGGAAACAGTTACAGACTTTATATTTGGGCTCCAATATCACTGCAGATGGTGACTGCAGCCATGGAATTAAAAAATGCTTGCTCCTTGGAAGAAAAGTTCTGACCAACCTAGACAGCATATTCAAAAGCAGAGACATTACTTTGCCAACAAAGTTCCATCTAGTCAAAGCTATGGTTTTTCCAGTAGTCATGTATGGATGTGAGAGTTGGACTATGAAGAAAGCTGAGCGCTGAAGAGTTGATGCTTTTGAACTGTGGTGTTGGGGAAGACTCTTGAGAGTCCCTTGGACTGCAAGGAAATCCAACCAGTCCATCCTAAAGGAAGTCAGTCTGGAATATTCATGGAAGTACTGATGCTGAAGCTGAAACTCCAGTACTTTAGCCACCTGATACAAAGAACTGACTCATTGGAAAAGACCCTGATTCTGGGAAAGATTTAATACGGGAGGAGATGGGGATGACAGAGGATGAGATGGTTGGATGGCATCACTGACTCGATGGACATGAGTTTGAGTGAACTTCGGAAGCTGGTGATGGACAGAGAAGCCTTCCATGCTGCAATCCAGGAGGTCTTAAAGAGTTGGACATGCCTGAGTGACTGAAGTGAACTAATACAGTGGAGTGGCTCAGTGTTCCTCACTGGAGAGTCTAGCAACTTGTCAACAGGTCATAGCTGATAAGTGGCAGATTCCACCCAGCACCAACTGTTAGTTCTTTTATTACATTTGAAGCCTGGATAGAAGTCACCAAAGTTATTGTTTTCGTTTTCCAATTGGAGAACAGTAGCTTTGTGACGTTGTGTTGGTGTCTGTTGTACAACAACGTGAAGCAGCTATATGTAGACATGTATCCCCTTCCTCTGGGACCTCCCTCCCACCCGCCATCCTGCCCGGCTGGGTCATCTCAGAGCGCTGTGCTGAGTCTCTGCTGTGCAGCAAGTTTCCGCTGACTGGCTGTGCTACACATGCGGTGTACATACATCAGGCCCGATTCATCCCACCCTCCTCAGCCACGCCCACAGATCCCATCTCTACACCTGTGTCTCTATTCCTGCCGTGCAAATAGCTTCATCCGTACCACTTTTCTGGATTCTACATATATCAATTATTAGTTAAATTTAAAAAAAAAACACAGCATCCCTCAGGCTCAGATGAAGTTCATGAGCTGCCCAGCATCTCCCTGGCAGGCCTCCTACCCAAAAAACAGCCACAGCTCGGAGCCAGAGGGAAGCGCTGGAGCGGAGTCCCTCTTCTCTCCAGGGCCTGGGCTTCTCTTCCTCACTCTCAGCCGTGTCTGCCAGCGTCGCCTAATGTGCTGGTGCGCAGCTCTTCGCCGCTTCCCGTTACAGTCCTTTGGGTTTCTATACGGTCAGGATGGTATCTCCCCTTCTGTTCCTGATTCTTGCAGCTTGAACATTCTTTTTTTGTTTCTTGGTCAAACGAATTAATATTTGTCCACTTTTTTGACTTTTTGGAGAGCTAACGTTTGATTTTAACAATTTTCTTATCATTTTCTATTTTATTTATTTCTCTTCTCATCTGCATTATGTCCTTTTTTCTGCTAGCATTGGTTCCGTTTCCTCTTTGCTGACTCTTCTCTCTGACACTGAGCAGCTTTTCTTGAAGGGACGGTTCTTCATTTCTCTGTGCACTTAGAGCAAATGTTGTCTGTTGTTCAGAGGCTCAGTCATGCCCACTCTTTGTGACCCCATGGACTGCAGCACGCCAGGCCTCCCCATCCCTCACTCTCTCCCAGCGTTTGCTGAAGCACATGGCCGTTGAGCTGGTGATCCCATCCACCCGCCTCACCCTCTGTCATCCCCTTCTCCTCCTCCCTTCAGTTTTTCCCACCATCAGGATCTTTTTCTGATGAGTCAGTTCTTTGTATCAGGTGTCCAAAGGGTTGGAGCTTCAGCCTCAGCATCCGTCCTTCCAGTGAATATTCAGGGATGATTTCTTTAGGATTGACCAGTTTGATCTCCTTGCTATTCAAGGGACTTTCAAAAGTCTTCTGCAACACCACAGTTCAAAAGCATCAGTTCTTCAGTGCTCAGCCTTCTTTATGGCCCTACTCTCACATCCATATATGACTACTGGGAAAAAAGCATAGTTTTGACTATGTGGACCTTTGCTAGCAAAGTGATGTCTCTGCCTTTTAATCTGCCTTTTAATGAGACCCTTGGGCTTCTCTGGAGGCTCAGCTGATACAGAATCTGCCTAAAATGTGGGAGACCTGGGTTTGACCCCTGGTTTGGGAAGGTCTCCTGGAGAAGGGAATAGCTACTCACTCCAGTATTCTGGCTTGGAGAATTCCATGGCCTGTATAGTCCACGGGGTCAGAAAGAGTCAGATATGACTGAGTGACTTTCACTTTAGGACTTTAAATGATTTACTTTCATAGTTTTCTTTTCTCTGGATAAAAGTCTGTTTGTTGCAGAAAAGTCCACTGGGCTCCTTACTCCACAATTCCTGGAGTCAGTCTGACTGTTTCATTTTAGAGCAGGGAGCAGAGATTCTAAAGGTCACAGAATTATTATTTTGAGTTCTGTAAAAAACCATGCATGATTCCCTTTAGGGGCAGAAGTACAGAGGGGTGAATCCAGGAATAGTCAGGATCCACTGAACTCCCTGAGATTTTATGCGTCCCATAATGAGACTGAAGTGCTTGGCAAAATTGCATTTATTTGATGACTTGATTATGTCTCACTCTTATAATTTCCCCTTTTTATCAATTAAATAATTAATAAAGTATGGACAATTCTCTTTCCTGAAATACTTTTAAAAATATTTAACAACAACTTAAATTTTTAAATTGAAGTATATTTGGTTTAGTGTCATGTTAATTTCAGGTGAATAGCACAGTGGTTTAGCTATTTTTCAGATTCTGTTTTTTTTTCTTACAGGTTTTTAAAAACTTTAGCTATAGTTCCCAGCAGGTTTTACTGGTCATCTATCTACAGTAGGGTGTATATGTTAATTCCATCTTCCTAATTTATCCCTCTGGTCACCTTCCACTTGGTAACCAGACATTTGTTTTCTGTATCTGAGGGTCTATTTCTGCCTTGTAAATAAGTTCATTTCTCTCTTTTCTTCTCTTTTCCTCCACATTCTATATTTAAGCAATACCATGTGATATCTGTCTTTTTCCATCTGGCTTACTTTACTTACCCTGCAGAGATAGGTACTTCCTCCAGAAAGTTCTCCAGGTTTCATCAGGAATCTAGGCACCAACCCTTGTTACTGACGATTTATTCAGGGAGTTTTGGGTACTGAATCAGGAAAGCTGGGTGTTAGAATAGGTGGAAGGGGAAGGGGAAGTCTCTGAAATAAATATATATTGTGGAAATAGGTTGCTAAGACTGGTTCATCTAAGATCCAGCCCAAGGGACAGGTGGCTGTGGTAGAGTGTGGTCCAGAGGACTGAGGACGAGCCCTGTGGACACGGGGGGGGGGGGGGGGC
>SJYC01051280.1:0-21805 GCA_006408675.1 Madoqua kirkii | reverse complement strand
ATCTCCTGGAGTTCTCTCAAATTGATGTCCACTGAGTCCATGATACCGTCCAGCCATCTCATCCTCTGTTGTCTCCTTTTCCTTCTTGCTTTCAATCTTTCCCAGCATCAGGGTCTTTTCCAGTGAGTCAGCTCTTCACATCAGGTGGCCAAAGGATTGAAGCTTCAGCTTCAGCATCAGTCCTTCCAATGAATATTAAGGGTTGATTTCCTTGAGGATTGGCAGGTTGGACCTCCTTGCTGTCCAAGGGGCTCTCAAGAGTCTTCTCCAGCACCACAGTTTGAAAGCATCAGTTCTTCAGCACTCGGTGTCTCCGTGGTCCAGCTCTTAAATCTGTTCACGGCTACTGGAGAAACCGTAGCTTTGACTACAGATCTTTGCCAGTAGCAAGGTGTTATCTTGCCCCTGTGTGTGAAAAGCCCAAGTTCCCAGCGTCTGTGATCAGAATGTCCCAGCACAGCGATTCTGCAGTTTTCCAGCCTCCTTGACAATTAGAAGGCACAGTGAACAGCGTGCCCTGACCTGATGGGATATCTTGTTGGGATGATCTGATTGCAGATTACGGTGGATGTGATGCTGGGAATAAAGACCTTTCTGGTACATGGCTTTCTTATCACTGTCTCCCAGCCATTGGTAAAGAAGGTACAATGCCTAATTCTATCATGAGTTCTGGAATTTTTTAGCAGTGTCAAAGTTTTAAATTTCCTTTGGATTAAATTCATGAGCAGAACTCTATGTGACTATTTTCAGATTTGGTTTGTGCTGTTCTGTTAGACATGAAAACATATTTTAGAAAGTTATATCACAAAATATTATTTTCTCGTCATTTCTCAATTTCTCCTAAAAAATGGATACACGTTCTGCTGTCAGTTAACCAAAAATAAAATACTCTGCCAACTACTGTATTGATTAGATTCAGCAATATATAGACTTATCTCTTTATTAAACACATAGAAAAAAAAAGTCAATGTTAGGAGCAGCATCTTGAATGCAAGTTCACATTTTTAGCATTAAATTTTATAAGAATATAAAACACGAGTTTTAAATGATGGGTACTAATATTATTTGTAATATTTTAACTCTTGGACCCTTTAATCACAGACAGGATAAAAATATGAATTTACATACATTCTTTTTTTTCGGATAAGTTTGATAGGATGATCTCTAAAAGTTTCCCTTATAAATATGTTTTACTTTTATAAAAACTTGTGGGGGAAAGTGTAATTTGATCAAGGAGGAAAATCAAAGTTGTGAATCACTGGGGTGTTAAAGAACATTTACATATATTTTTAAAATTATCAAATCAGTGTGGTCTTTGGATTCTGTTAGATATTTTCAAAAGTGATTTTCATTTCTTTTTAAAATCACTGTTTACAATATGTTAGAGTCTTTGAAATAAGTAAAACACCTATCTGAAGTTCTGTGAGTAGATTTCAAATTTCTCTGAAGAGTCTGTGTGCAAAGCGCCCGGAGGTCAGTGGTGTGTGTGGTGAGACGCGCCCTTCCCCCTCCCTGGCACCTCCGTGGAGGTCTCAGTTTCTCTGGCTCTCTGGACTAACTTGGAGATGAAGGCATTCAGAGTGTAAGAGGCCTGCTCGCCAGCAGCGCAGCAGAGCGGGGAGCTGAAGGCGCTGGGCTCCATAAAGCACCCCCTTTCCCAGGATGGAGTGTCTGCTCAGGTCCTCCCTCCATGATACCAAGAGCTTGGTCGTAAGGTTCTTTCTGCATACAAGCAACATCTCCGAGCCCAAGCTCTAGTCACGCTGAGAGGTGTGTACCACTCTGAAAGAAAAATAAAGCACCGATTAAAAGAACAATAAAACTCCTTCCGTGTAACTTGCTGTCTCATCCCTCAGTTTAAGTCCTGTGCTTTCTTTTCTGATTCTGTTTTATCTTTGGTAGCTACATCATCATCTTTTCACTGGATCTTTGCTTTAGAATATGTCATCCCAGTGAATATCTATGCTCTGTTACTCACCTAGTAAAGCTATAATATTCAGTACTGTATATAACTATACATAACTGTGATAAGACATCTACTATGGGAAGAAGGAACAAGTATTATATATCAAAATTTGCTTGTTGTCCCAGAAAAGGATATAGTTTTTTTTTTTTTAATTCTATGTGACTAGAAAATATGGTACTATGCAGGGAGATGACATTTTGATTGAAAGAACAGAGACCAATTCTGACCAAGGAAAAAAATAGGAAATCTACTATACTATATATTATGGAACCCAAGGAAGGTTGAACCCTCAGGATGTGGGTAGATGAGAAACAGGCACTTCTAAGGACACCAGGACATTTATTGAACCACTGCCATCAGTATCGTCTGGTTTCAAATACTTCCAGCCTCTTTTTTCCCAAGTGAAAAACAAAATTTCCTAGAGAGAGAATGTGATTAGTTTGAAATAGTATGGGGTTTCCCTAGTGACTCAGACTGTAAACAATCCACCTGCCGTGCAGGTGATGTGGTTTCAATCCTGAGTCAAGAAGATCCCCTGGAGAAGGGAATGGCAACCCACTCCACTATTCTTGCCTGGAGAATCTACTGATGGAGGAGCCCAGATACCCACCCCTTAATCCATGAACTGGGACCACAGCATGGGGCTTCTCGGAGACACAGTAGTGGGGTGAATTCTAATAGGAAGCAGGAGCAAACGAGCAGGTATTAACTGCACTAGGAAGTCCATCAAAGAGAGCCCGCCTCCCTTTCCTACCATAGAGGTGGGCAGGGTGCAAAACCAGCATCTGGCTTTTACAGGGAGCTGTGTCCACCCCTCCTCAGAAAAGGGAGAATTATGTTTATGGTGTGGACTCTGGGAGAGGTTGAGTTACGTCCCTTCAAAATTTACATATTGAAGTCTTAATTACCAGTGTGAATTAATGTGATTGTGTTTGGAGAAAACTTCTTTACAAGAATAACTGAGTTAAGATATGGTCATTGGGGGCCTCCCCAGTGGCTCAGTGGTAGAGAATCCATCTGCAATGCATGAGACTCAGGAAATGTGGGTTTGATCCTGGGAAGATCCCCTGGAGGAGGGCATGGTGACCCATTCCAGTGTTCTTTCCTAGAGAATCCCATAGACAGAGGAGTCTGACAGACTCCTAGGTTCGTGGAGTCTCCAGGAGTTGCACACAACTGTAGCAGCTTAGCAGGTTCACGCGCACATATGCAGTCCTTAGGATGACCTGATCTGATATGATTGCTGTCCTGATGAGAGGGGAAATTTGGACACAGACATAGACATGCGCAGAGGGGAAATGATAAGAAGACACAGGGAAGAAGGCCATCTGTAAGTCAAGGAGAGAACTCAGGAAGAGCCAACCCTGCCCAAACCTTGGTCTCAGACTGGCCCCCAAAACTGGGACAGAAACCAATCCTGTTGTCCAAGCTACCCACTCGGCAGCACTGTGTCCCGGCAGCTCAGGGAAACTACAGCAGACCCCGGGGGCAGCGGCGAGCCCTCACCTCAGGACAAACCACCGCTAAACACTCTCGAGGCTGCTTGCTCTGGGATGATGAGCAGAGAATGTTCGAGACCACACCCAGGATGCAAAGGACAGCTGCTTGCTCCTGAGTCTTCAGCTGAAATATTTTGCTTAGTTCAAGGTCATGATTATTAGTTAAACATCCCACAGTTGCCCTTTTGACTCAGAGGTAGAGGATTCCCCTGCCAATGCAGGAGTTAGAGGCACAGATCCTCCCTGATCCAGGAGGACCCCACCGGCTGCAGAGCGGCTGAGACGGTGCACCGCCGATCTCGAGCCTGGGCTCTAGAGGCCGCACGCGGCAGCTGCGGAAGCCCGCACGCCCCGGAGCCCGCGCTCTGCTGCGAGAGAAGCCACACAGCGAGACGCCTGTGGCCACAGCTCTAGAGCAGCCCCCACCTCACTGCAGCTGCTGAAAAGCCCACGACGCAGCCAAAGAGCACAGGAAGCTACCCGCACTGCTCACACGGACCACAGCCTTGCCTGCCTCACTCTATGAGCCGCGCCACGTGGGGCCTCCAAGATGGGTGGGTCGTGGCGAAGCGTTCTCACAAAATGTGGTCCACTGGAGAAGGGAATGGCAAACCACTTCAGCACTCTTACCTGGAGAACCCCATGAACAAAGACCCAGCACAGCCAAACATAAATAAATAAATAAACTTATTTGTTTAATTCATTTTTCAAGTGTACTAGTTATGCCACATAGAGCACAAATCAATAGGTTTGTAAATATTAGCTTAGAACCTGGGACGAATAAGTCTGATTCTGACAACGGCTTTTCTGATTTAATGGCAGAGACTTGCTATTACTCTTCAGGCAGAGCTCAAAGGATTCAGCTCGTGGTCGTTTCATATTTGCCTCCTGGAACAGGCGACATATTTTATGATGTCTTCC
The DNA here is from genome assembly GCA_006408675.1 of Madoqua kirkii. Taxonomy (NCBI): domain Eukaryota; kingdom Metazoa; phylum Chordata; class Mammalia; order Artiodactyla; family Bovidae; genus Madoqua; species Madoqua kirkii. The sequence goes on along the minus strand of SJYC01051280.1, from coordinate 17,419 downwards.
GTGGGATTTGCCTTCCTTCTCCCGTAATGAAGTGCACTGGCTTGGTTTCCAGCAATATCTTTAAGTAGGTCATTAAGAAAAAACATTCATAGGAAGCAGAGGTCAATTCCAGACCTTTCCCCCTTCCAGTTAAATTAGAAAGAAAACAGCTCGGAAATTTATCTCCTGGGCTGTGACATTTTCTTTTAAGATATTCAGGACACTTTTCAAAATTACAGTTACCAACACAAACAATATATTGTATCCAGAGTGTACTTGACATTTTAGAATTACACATTGTTTACTTAGTATCCTTATTTAATTTTGAAGTAAAGCAATATGTATTTTTAAAACCCTTACGTTTTTTTGTTTTTGCCTGATAACCAGCAGGTTAAACTGAAATTTCTGGGACCTACATGTGCTCTGCTAGTCTGGGAAGGCTTTAGTTTGTGCAGGTTTGGATTTTGTGACCTTAGGTATTCTGACACTGTGAAGCTGTTCTTGAAACCATGAACATTTTCTTAATACGTACACTTTATCACAAACATTTCCTTAGAGTTTTCCTTGTTTTGTAATGATTAAGCACCCAATCCTTTAACCAGCATCTATGTCTAAGCACCCATGTTGACGGTCAGAAAACCTTTGCCTACATTCATGAATCCATCCAGCTGTTTTGTGCTCAGATTACCCCATGTGGTCTTGTAGAGGAATGTGATGGAGAGGGGTTTGGCAGTTGTGCAATATTCATTCATTCAACTATTTCATTTAACCCTTGTATTTTTTTTTTCTCTTTTTACTTTTTGGCTGTACCACATGGCATGTAGGATTAAATTCCCTGACCAGGCACCAAACCCACATCTTCCTCAGTGGGAGTGCAGAGTCCTAACTACCGGACTGCCAAAGAAGTCCCAACTCAGCTGCTCCTTCAGTGAACAGATCAAATTAACAAAGATCAAATGGTAACAGGCACGAAAGGAATTGGCTTTGGGTATTCTGTGGGAATACAGAGTAGGCGGAAGTTTGCAGGTAAACCTAGAATTTGCATTTCCAACAACACTAAGAACTTGCCTCTTTTCTCTAGAAATAGAAGTCATGTGGTCATAAGGGACTTCTCTGGTGGTAATAAGTGGTCCCTATGGTATGGAGAAGGAGATGGCACCCCACTCCAGTATTCTTGCCTGGAGAACCCATGGATGGAGGAGCGTGGTGGGCTACAGTCCACGGGTCACAAAGAGTCAGACATGACTGAGCGACTTCACTTTCACTTTCATGGTATGGAGAAGGAAATGGCACCCCACTCCAGTATTCTTGCCTGGAGAATCCTGTGGGCAGAGGAGCCTGGTGGGCTGCCATCCATAGGGTCACAGAGTCGGACACGACTGACGCGACTTTGCATGCATGCATGGGTCAGGAGGATCCCCTGTAGGAGGAAGTGGCAACACTCTTCAGTATTCTTGCTGGAAAGAAGTCCCATGAACAGAGAACCCTGATGGGCTACTGTCAGTGGGGTCGCACAGTGTAGCAAACTAAGCAAGGGCACCAGGCACCGGTATTATCTATAGGGTGATTATATAGCAGGTAGAAGTAAAAAAGCAGGGGCCCAGCTGGTGGTGTGGTCAGTGTGCACCCAAAATCAGAGGGCAGCGAAGAAGGTGGCACAGCAGGTGCCAAAGGCCACAGTAGAACTCATCAGAACTCAGATCAATGTGTAAATGACGTTAGTGGGGCTTGGCGGAATAATAATGAATAATGGGGATTACCATCTTCAGAAAAAGGAAGCTAGTCAAGGAAGGACAAATATGAGGATAAACCAGTACAGTTTTCAGTTCAGTTCAGTAGCTCAGTTGTGTGCAACTCTTTGCGACCCATGGGCTGCAGCACGCCAGGCTTCCTTGTCCGTCACTAACACCCGCAGCTTGCTCAAACTCATGTCAGTCGAGTCGGTGATGCCATGCAACCAGCTCACCCTCTGTTGCCCCTTATCCTCTTGCCTTCAGTAGTGCCCACTATCAGGGCCTTTTCCAGTGAGTCAGCTCTTCACATCGGGTGGCCAGTACTGGAGCTTCAGCCTCAGCATCAGTCCTTCCAGTGAACATCCAGGGCTGATCTCCTTTAGGATGGGCTGGTTGGATCTCCTTGCAGTCCAAGGGACTCTCAAGAGTCTTCTCCACCACCACAGTTCAGAAGCATCAATTCTTCAGCACTCAGCTTTCTTTATGGTCCAACTCTTACATCTACACATGACTACTGGAAAAACCACAGCTTTGACTAGACAGACCTATTGGCAAAGTAATGTCTCTGCTTTTTAATATGTTGTCTAGGTTGATCATAGCTTTTCTTCCAAGAAACAAGCATCTTTTAACTTCGTGGCTGCAGTTACCATATTCAGTGATTTTGGAGCCCAAGAAAATAAGATCTGTCACTATTTCCATTGTTTCCCCATCTTTTTGTCATGAAATGAGGGGACTGGATGCCACAATCTTAGTTTTTTGAATGTTGGATTTCCAGCCAGCTTTTTCACTCTCCTCTTTCACTTTCACCAAGAGGCTCTTTAGTTCCTCTTTGCTTTCTTCCATAAGGGTGGTGTCATCTGCATATCTGAGGTTATTGATATTTCTCCTGGCAATATGGATTCCAGCTTGTACTTCATCCAGCCTGGCATTTCACATGATGTTCTCTTCATATAAATTAAATAAGCAAAGTGACAATATACAGCCCTGACATACTCCTTTTCCATAGTTTCACCCATTGTTCTTCAGGCACTCTGTCTACCAGATCTGATCCCTTGAATCTATTTCTCACTTCCACTGTATAATCATTAGGAATTTGACTAGGTCATACCTGAAAGGTCTAGTGGTTTTCCTTACTTCCTTCAGTTTAAGTGTTAACTTTGCAATACAGAGTTCATGATCTGAGCCGCAGTCTGCTCCCAGTCTTGTTTTTGCTGGCTGTATAGAGCTTTTCCACCTTTGGCTGCAAAGAATATAATCAATCTGATTTCAGTATTGACCATCTGGTGATGTCTATGTGTAGAGTCTTCTCTTGTGTCATTGGAAGAGGGTGTTTGCTATGATCAGGGTGTTCTTTTAACAAACCTCTGTTAGCCTTTGCCCTGCTTCATTTTGTACTCCAAGGCTGAACTTGCCTATTACCCCAGGTATCTCTTGAGTTTTGAATCCCAGTCCCTTATGAGGAAAAGGCCTGGCTGGGTTTTTTTTTTTTTTTTTTTTTGTGTTAGTTCTAGAAGGTCTTGTAGGTCTTCATGGAACTGCCCAGCTTCAGCTTCATCAGCATTAGTGGTTGGTTGGGGCATAGACTTGGATTACTGTGATACTTAATAGTTTGCCTTGGAAACAAATAGAGATTGTCCTGTTATTTTTGAGATTGCCCTCAAGCACTTTACTTTCAGACTTTTTTGTTGACTATGAGGGCTACTCCATTTCTTCTAAGGGATTCTTGCCCACAGTAGTAGATACAATAGCCATCTGAATTAAATTCACACATTCCTGTCCATTTTAGTTCAGTGATTCCTAAAATGTCGATTTTCACTGTTGCCATCTCCTGTTTGACCGCTTCCAATTTACCTTGCTTCATGGGCCTAACATTCCAGGACCCTATGCAAAATTGTTCTTTACAGCATCAACTTTACTTCCATCACGAGTCACATCCACAACTGGGCTTTTTTTTTTTTTTTTTTTTTTTTGCTTTGGCTCCATCTCTTCATTCTTCATGGAGTTATTTCTCCACCCTTCTCCTGTAACATATTTTGCACCTAGTGAGCTGGGGAGTTTCTCTTTCAGTATCCTATCATTTTGCCTTTTCATACTGTTCATGGGGTTCTCAAGGCAAGAATACTGAAGCGGTTTGCCATTTGCTTCTCCAGTGGACCACATTTTGTCAGAACTCTCCACCATGTCCCATCTATCTTGGGTGGCCCCACATGGCATGGCTCATAGTCTCACTGAGTTAGACAAGGCTGTGGTCCATGTGATCAGCTTGGTTAGTTTTCTGTGATTGTGGTTTTCATTCTGTCTGCCTTCTGATGGAGAAGGATAGAGGCTTGTGGAAGCTTCCTGATGGGAGAGACTGACTATGGGGGAATCTGGGTCTTGTTTTGATGAGTGGGACCATGCTCAGTAAATCTTTAATCCGGTTTTCTGTTGATGGGCGGGGCTGTGTTCCTTCCTCATTGTTTGGCCTGAGGCCAAACTATGGTAGGGGTAATGGTGGGAACGGGGCCTCTTTCCAAAGGGCTTGGGCCCGCACCGCTGGTCAGTGGCCCCGACCCTGCAGCAGGCCACTGTCGGCCATGCCTCTGCCAGAGACTCCTGGACACTCACAGGCAGGTCTGGCTCAGTCTCGTGGGGACACGCTCCTTTCTCCTGGGTCCTGATGAGCACAGGGTTTTGTCTGTGCCCTCAAAGAATCTGTTTCCCTAGTCCCGGGGAAGTTCTGTGATCAGGTCCCACTGGCCTCCAAAGCCAAATCCCCTGGGGGTTCTCCGTCCCCTTGCCAGGTCCCCAGCCTGGGGAAACTGGAGTGGGTCTTAGAGCTCTCTTGGCAGGGCAGGAATTCATTTGGTGTGACTGTTCCGCAGCCTGTGGCTCGTCGTCTCGGTGGCTGTATGGTGGGGGCGAATGGCGGCCTCCTCCAAGAGGGCTTATGCCACATGCTGTGACCCAGGCCTGCTGCACCCGGAGCCCCCGCCCCTGCAGCAGGCCACTGCTGATCGTGCCTCCACAGGAGATGCGTGAGCACTCACAGGCAGGTCTGGATCAGCCTCTGTGGGGTCTCTGCATCCTGGTGCGTACACGGTTTTGTGTGAGCCCCTGCGTGTCTCTGGCAGATAAGGAGTTTGATTCTAAATACGATTTTGCCCCTCCTGCCATCTTGTTGGGGCTTCTCCTTTGCCCTTGAACGTGGGGTATCTGTTTTGATGGGATCCAGCATTCTCCTGTCAATGCTTGTTCAGCAGCGAGTTGCCGTTTTGGAGTTCTCCCGGAAAAGATGCGCACATGTCCTTCTAGTCCACCATCTTCCTCATTCTCCTCAGTACAGGTTTATCTCTTTATTAACGACAGGAACCAAAACGGTTTATTTAGAACAGTCATTTGAACATCTATACAGTAATTCATATGATTGGCAATATCTTTATGAAAACATCATAAATAAATTACCGATGTTATAGTTACCTCGGGGCTGGATACACACCCTTAATGGGACGGCTAGCTGGATGACTCCATACACGTCAAGAGGGCGTCCTTCTGTGACTCACATGACAGGATGCTTCTGGGGAGAGCGAGCAGGACAGTGCCGGCTCCCAGGGTGGCCCAAAGGTGTCCTAAGAGAGTGAGTTCAGGGGACGGGTGTGGAGACTGAGGGCTCCTGCTCCAGGGTGTGACTCACTCATTGGGTTTGACTTCCCATTCACGAAAAAGGAATGAGCGTCTGGGCTTCTGGATCGACTTGGTCAGAGGTGAGGCAAGGGAGACAGAGGCAGGCTGGAGATGGGGGGAGTCAGTATCAATGTCCAAAGTGGAGTCAGACCCTTGAGTTAATCCATCTGTGATGTCAGAGTGAAGAGCAACTGACTTTCCACACTGGTTGGAGGGCCTTGTCTTATTTCTTGAGATAACTCTTGATGTCCCACAGTTATTAAACTCCTGGTAGAAGTTCTTGCTCCTGATAACCTCACCAGTTTAGATGAGACGTTTCCAATAGCAACCGAAGACTTGAAAGCCAGCCTGTGCAATGTCAGAAAAATCATGGGACACAACTGTTGGGAAGGCACAGAAAACGGGTGTGCATCTGCTCCGTGCTCTTAGAGAAACTTCAAGGTTGAGAAAACTCTGAATAAATAAAACTCAGATAAAAGAGACAAAATTTTGGCACTTGACCTTTCTTTTGTCAAAATAGAAATAACACTTGAGTGTCATAAAGTGTTATAAAGCTAACTGGAGACAGATTATGACAGTATTTTAAAAGGCGACATCCTCGTATTTTATTCTGGTGGGAAGAATATCTCGCCTTTCAGGAAGTAGTGCCATGAGAGATTATTAACAAAAAATCCAAGCATGTAATAATAGTAATACACAACCACATCAGACTTAGCCTGTATGCACTATTAACCCAGCCCAGCAGTTAACTGAGCTTCCAAAATGGCAATGATATTTCTTTATAACAAATCTCTCAATGAAAGGTAGATGAATCTTGGATAAATTAATAAAATTCCTTGCTTTCCCTGGAGTGCTATCCTTTATGGTAATATTCAGAGAAGTGATGTACAAATATAAAGATATAATACATAAAGCTTCCCTGATAGCTCAGTTGGTAAAGAATATGCCTGCAGTGCAAGAGACCCCAGTTTGATTCCCGGGTCAGGAATATCCCCTGGAGAAGGAATAGGATACCCACTCCAGTATTTTGGGGCTTCCCTGGTGGCTCAGCTGGTAAAGAATCTTCCTGGAATGCGGGAGACCTGGGTTCTACCTCTGGGTTGGAAAGATCCCCTGGAGAAGGGAACCGCTACCCACTCCAGCGTTTGGGCCTGGAGAATTCCATGGATTGCATGTATAGTCCATGGAGGTGCAAAGAATCAGACACAGCTGAGTGACTTTCACATCATATAATACATAAATGCTAGAAAAGGAAGTGGAAACCCACTCCAGTGTTCTTGCCTAAAGAATCCCAGGGATGGTGGAGCCCAGTGGGCTGCCGTCTCTGGGGTTGCACAGAGTCGGACACGACTAAAGCGACTTAGAAGCAGCAGCAGCAGCAGCAGCAGAAAAGGAAGGTTGGAAAAATAATATTCTAAGTGCTCATTAGGTATAGGTCATTTTTTTAAATAAATGAAAGGCATTTAATACTAAACCTGATATTTTAATTGTGTAAAGCAAAGAGGATACTGTGTATTCAAATTTACAGCCTGTAGCCAAAATATTCATGTGACCATTATTGAAAAATGTAATGAAAAAATAGGTTGAAGAAACATAATTAAGACAGACAGTAATTGGATTTAAAGTTCAGTGTCACAGTCATATAGTAGTGAAAATAATCAGATAAGTGTTTTATTTAATTATTTGCCCACAAATGGCATTCAATAAATTTCGGCCTATGAAAAACAGTTTTGTGATGTCCAAATGCAGATTATCTGTCCTCCCATCTACTGGTTCTCTGACAATTTGGACCCTTTTTTCAACTCCTGGATATGAAGCCCTGCCTCTAAATAAGCTGACCAGATTAGACTCTGCTTCAGGATGTAAGGTTAACCCAAAGTCACAGTGTAAATCCAAAGAACGTGTAAGTGAACAACAAACTACCATTGACTGTTCATTCCATTTTAGCTGAAGCTGTAAGTTTTTTATATATTTTCTAAGTGAATCCAAACTAATTTGAGGATAGCTATTCCTGAATAAATGCAAATATAGTCTATGAAAGTATTCTCTGCTGCACTTTTGCTTCAAATTTTCAATGATATGGATTTATTTTAAGTGCTGATTGATTTATAGATCTTTGCGCAAGACACAGAAAATCAATACAGAAGAAATGAATGTGAAATATAAGGGCCACACAAGATCTCATGTGTGCCTACAGACAGAGTTTTGATATTAATTTAATTCAGCTAAATTCTCTTTTATTCCAAGCTTCTATAATCTTTGTTCTTAACACAATAATTAATGAAAGAGAAGAAAATAAAACAGTAAAATGCATTTTAGCAATGAAATGTCTTTAAAGAGTAAAATCTGTTTAATCTGGTCACTGGAAAATGTCAAACTGCTGTTATTTTTAAGTCATCATTTTATTCTGATATAAATGTACATCCATATGCAGGTTAAAAAATAACACAGAGAAATGCTGCGTATCCTTTACCCAGTTTCTCCTAAAGGCAGCATCTTATAAAACTACGGTAAATAGCACAACCCGAGTTTTGACACTGACGGTCAAACTGCAGAACATGCTAGTCACCACGCTGACCCCTCACCCCACAGCCACAACCGCTATCCCCCAAACGCTCGCCCTCTTTAACCATTGTTGCTCTTCAGTAGCTAGTCAGTGTCAGGCTCTGCAACTCATGAACTTGACTGCAGCCCACCAGGCGCCTCTGTCCATGGGGTTCTCCAGGCCAGAACACTGGAGCGGGTGCCGTTTCCGCCTCCCGGGCAGCTTCCTGACCCAGGGGTCGAGCCCGCCTCTCCAGCGTCTCCTGCATAGGCAAGCAGATGCTTTACCACTGAACCATCGGGGAAACCCATAAGCAACAGCAAATTTGTTCCCCTTTTCTACCTAAGCTCAGCTCAAGAATGTGGTGAAAAATGGAATCATGCAGAATGCAACCTTCTGGGTTTGCCATTTTATACTCAGTGTAATCCTCTGGAGACCCAACCAGGTCCGTGCATATGTCCCTGTAGTTAGGGTGTCATATCTCCCTACTGTTTGCAAGGTTTTCTTCTTTACCTTCAGTTTTCGAATGTTTACTTGTGATACGGCTTGGCATGGATATTCCTAGTTTTATCCTGTTTGCACTTCATTTGGCTTCTTAAATCTGTAGGTTTCTGTCCTTTTTTAAATGTGAGAGGTTTTCTGCCACTATTTCTACGAGAGTTTTTTCAAGCCCTTCTTGCTCAGCTTATTCCAGGACTCTGGTCAATGAGATGCCCTGTCCTTTGTTATAGACTAACCATTCCCTAAGGCACTAACTCTCTTTTCCAGTCTTTTTTCTCTCTGTTTTTCAGATTGGGTATGGAAGATCAGTCATGTAATTGCAGAGATTTTTATCTGTTGTCGGACTCTTGAGTCTAGTCTTTGGAAAGAATAATCACCCTCTAAAATTCAAAGTAAATCTGTGTGTGTGTGTGTGTGTGTGTGTGTGTGCGCGCGCGCATGTGCACGCGAGCTACATTTTTTTTTTTGGACGGGGGTGGTATTTGCAAAGCTCATCTCTTTCTAAGAAAGATCCCCACTGCCCTTGTCCCTGCATGCCAGCTCCCCCCTTTTCAGAACTGAAGATGCTTCCAGTTTCCAATTCTTAATCACAGTCCCAATATCCATCCCCAGGCCTAGCTCTCCTTGCCCATGCAGATGCTTATTGAAACACACAGGATGTTTCAGCAAGGCAGACATGTTACCACATTGAGCTAGATGGCTGGAGTGAGTGTTGCTGATCATGAGCAATCCGTATTTAGTAACCAGTCATCCTCAGCCTTGGAGAGACGACATAGTGTGATTGTCAAGGGTGGTGCAGAGGTGTTGAATGGATAACAAACGCCACACTGAAACCTCCTCTGATAAAGCTAAGCTCATGCCTTCCGGCTTAGCCTTGTCTCCAAACATGTGGCTCCAACCTTGTAAAGCCCTTGCAAGTCCCTGAAGACAACACAAACTGTCTTCCCGGCCTCTGCAAAGGATATTTCATTGTCTCTAAGTCCCATTTCTTCAGTTCAATGGGTCAGAATGTGAGTAAGAAGGCCTAGTCCTGGGAGGAACCTTCTCTGCTGCTCTAATGGGAAATTAACCTTTATAAACACTACAGCCTGTTTTTCAAAGAGAAGGACTATAAACAATTTAGAACTTTATCTTGGGCCACCATAAGAAATATTTTATCTTTCATATAATGCTTCTAATAATAAAAAATATTTGAATATGGTAAAACATTTGAATATTTTATAGGCAATGTGGTAAACTTGCATATAGTTACAATAGATTTAAATGTATAGAACCCATATGAATTAATCATGAATGATTCATTCACTTACAATCCTGTGCTACAATCCTGTGTTTAGAAGACATAGACTAATTTAGAATGTGATGATTATTAAAAATGCACAATAATATATTGTTTTTTACTTCTGTGGAAGTACATATAATTTTGAAATCTGAAAATAGGAGGGATGATGAGGTTTTTTAAAAAAACAAAGGGATAACTGATAAAGAGCAGAACATACTTCAGCTTAACAGAAGAAAAATAGCTTCTGAGTAAGTCTGTCCATTTTAAATAAATCATACATTTAGTGTAATTGCAATTAGATAACTCTAGAATAGCCTACTGAATTTCAGAATAAAGTTTTCATTTTTCCAGGGGGATGTTTTCCACAAATTCTTATGTGGAAATGCCTGACTGCATGCCATATGTCAGTAAATTTAAATATACACTTAATTTTCCTCTATATGGATATCTTTATATCTCTCTCTTTATGGGAAAGAGAAAACTAAACATTTCCGGGTGCTGTTAAGCTGAAGGGTTGAGGGATCATATATGACAGATGCTGCCTCATTTGTTGTTGATATTTTTTCTGTGATTTCCCAGTTCTTTATTTTTATGATATTTAATTGTGCACATATTTTTATATTCAGGAAAAAGGCTGTTTAAAAGTTAGTATTTCATTTTAATGACTATCCAAAGTGCTATGTTGCAGAAGTAGATGATTACTGTACAAAAGTAAGTGTGGAATAGAGAAAAGAGAAAAAGATAACCAACTCCTGGCATTCATGAATTCCTGATGAATTTAAATGCATAGCACTCATACAAAATAATAAAATTGTTAATAAGTTATTCATTTACTGGTAGTCCTCCTATTTAGAAAATATAAGAGTAATTTAGAATTTGTAGATTAAAGATACATGAGAATAAGATTTTTCTTGACTACAAAGCTGTCTTGAAAGAGTTCACTCAGAAATTTTAAAGTGAGTTGAAAATTTTAGCAATTAGAACATAGCCATGGTACAATCAGTTCATGAAACAGAGCCTGTGGGTAACTGGTCCGTGCAGATTCCTTGGATTTCAAGGTAGCAGCTAAGCTGAAATTCAAACAAATGTCCTTTGACGCCCTCAAGCTCCCTTATACCCACTGCAGAAGGACACTGGAGAGAGGCCCGGGGTTGGGCATGGCATTTAGGACTGAGGATGAAAAGACAGAAGGCCGACTGAGCGATCAAGAACTGAGCAAAAGTGAACGTGAAGGTGAAGTTGCGAGTCCTGTCCGACTCTGCGACCCGTGGACTATAGCCCACCAGGCTCCTCCATCCATGGGATTCTCCAGGTAAGAATACTGGAGTGTGTTGCCATTTCCTTCTCCAGGGGATCTTCCCGACCCAGGGATCGAACCCAGGTCTCCCACATTGCAGGCAGAAATACAGTCTCTCAGAAAACCTCCTATAGAGACACAGAACTTCAGATCCAAGTACCAACATCAAAGATCTCAAGGCAGGAAAGGAAGCCAGGTTGAAAGAAGAAGGGGGAGGAGGCGGGAGATGGGGGCGAAAGGGATGGCCTTACAGACGCCTCCTGCCACCTACAGACACCCAGGCGTTACGGGACTTTTCCCTGGGCCTCCAGAGAAGGGAGGACTGGAACTCGGCCCTACCAGAAATCAGACCAGACCAGAACCAGAATTTGAGTTCTCTGCCAAGAGGAGGTGATCAGTCGCCAATCCTCAGCTCAGGCTGAGGGCACTTCAACCAGATTCCTGCGTCCACGACCGGGGGACTAGAAAAACAGGGAGGGATAGCAAAAATGAATCCTCCATTTAAACAAAAAGTTACAAATGAATTTATTTACAAAGCAGAAACAGATTCACAGACATGGAAAACAAACTTCTGGTTGACTACCGAAGGGGAAAAGTGCAGCGAGTTGGGGGTGGGGAGGGTTAAATTAGGAGCTGGGGATTAACACACACACACACACACACACACACAGATCTTCCCGACCCAGGGATCGAACCCAGGTCTCCCACATTGCAGGCAGAAATACAGTCTCTCAGAAAACCTCCTATAGAGACACAGAACTTCAGATCCAAGTACCAACATCAAAGATCTCAAGGCAGGAAAGGAAGCCAGGTTGAAAGAAGAAGGGGGAGGAGGCGGGAGATGGGGGCGAAAGGGATGGCCTTACAGACGCCTCCTGCCACCTACAGACACCCAGGCGTTACGGGACTTTTCCCTGGGCCTCCAGAGAAGGGAGGACTGGAACTCGGCCCTACCAGAAATCAGACCAGACCAGAACCAGAATTTGAGTTCTCTGCCAAGAGGAGGTGATCAGTCGCCAATCCTCAGCTCAGGCTGAGGGCACTTCAACCAGATTCCTGCGTCCACGACCGGGGGACTAGAAAAACAGGGAGGGATAGCAAAAATGAATCCTCCATTTAAACAAAAAGTTACAAATGAATTTATTTACAAAGCAGAAACAGATTCACAGACATGGAAAACAAACTTCTGGTTGACTACCGAAGGGGAAAAGTGCAGCGAGTTGGGGGTGGGGAGGGTTAAATTAGGAGCTGGGGATTAACACACACACACACACACACACACACACTACTATATAAAAAATAGATAAACCACAAGGACCTACTGTATAGTAGAGGAAACTAAACTCAGAATTTCATAATAACCGCTAATGGGAAAAGAATCTGAAAAATATAATACATATATATATATGTACATATGAAAGCGAAGGTCACTCAGTCGTGTCCGACTCTTTGTGACCCCATGGACTTTGTAGTCCGTGGAATTCGCCAGGCCAAAGTACTGGAGTGGGTAACCTTTCCCTGCTCCAGGGGATTTTCCCAACCCAGGCATAGAACCCAAGGCCCCTGCATTGCGGGCAATACATCAGCTGAGCTATCAGGGAAACCGTATGTACATATATGACTGACTCAGCCTCAATGGGCATGAGTTTGAGCAAACCCCGGGAGATAGTGATGGACAGGGGAGGCTGGCGTGCTGCAGTCCCTGCTGTTGCGAAAAGTCGGACGTGACTTTCGTGACTGAACAGCAAGGTATGTTTATACCTGAATCAGCCTGCTGTACACAGGACACTAACACAGCACTGTAAATCAACTGCATTTCGATCAAAATCAAATTAATTTTCAGAAGCATGACAGATTGAAAGATGTGTGTGCAAATGTGAATCACTGTAGTGTCTATTTGCCATATTGCAATATTTTATTAATAGAATATTACAATATTATAATTTCATAATAGAAATATTTATGGCATTATATTATATATAGCATGACATTATAAATATAACGCAAGAGGCAGGTTTAATTGGCTTAATTCTAGAATAAGAATCTTAAACAAAAGCCAGTCTTTTATTTAATATATAAATAAGTGAGTCTATTCCTGCTCTCAAGCTAGGTTTCATGTGTGTGCATTCAGTCACATCTGGCTCTTTCCGAACCTGTGGACTGTAGCCCACCAGGCTACCTCTGTCCATGGGATTCTCCAGGCAAGAACACCAGACTGGGGTGCCATTTCCGCCTTCAGGGCATCTTCCCAAGCCAGGGATTGAACCCACATTTTCTGCGCTGGCAGGTGGATTCTTTGCTGCTGAGGCACCGGGGATGCCTGAAGCTACATGTATCTGTGCCACTTAGAGAAGGGACTTGTGGACACAGCAGGGGAAGGCTGGATGGGATGTGCTGGCAGATTGAGATTCACATAGACACACTATCACATGTCAAATAGCTCACGGGATGCTGTTGCACAGCACAGAGAGCTCGGCGTGGGGCTCCATGATGACCTACAGGGACGGGATGAGGCGAGGAGGGAGGCTCCGGAGGGACAGTGTATACGTATGCATACAGCTGGCTCTCCCCATTGTACAGCAGCAACCAAGGCAAGCTTGTAAAGCAATTTGGCAACCCACTCCATTATCCTTGCCTGGAAAATTCCATAGAGAGAGGAGCCTGGCGGGCTGCAGTCCACGGGGTTGCAAAATGTTGGGCACGACTGAGTGATTAAAATTAACACTAAAAATACCAAACCGCCTGACCTGCCTCTAGAGAAACCTATATGCAGGTCAGGAAGCAACAGTTAGAACTGGACATGGAACAACAGACTGGTTCCAAATAGGAAAAGGAGTATGTCAAGGCTGTATATTGTCACCCTGCTTATTTAGCTTATATGCAGAGTACATCATGAGAAACGCTGGGCTGGAAGAATCACAAGCGGGAATCAAGATTGCCTGGAAAAATATCAATAAACTCAGATATGCAGATGACACCACCCTTATGGCACAAAGTGAAGAGGAACTAAAAAGCCTTTTGATGAAAGTGAAAGAGGAGAGTGAAAAAGTTGGCTTAAAGCTCAACATTCAGAAAACAAAGATCATGGCATCTAGTCCCATCACTTCATGGGAAATAGATGGGGAAAAACAGTGGAAGCAGTGTCAGACTTTCTTTTTGGGGGGCTCCAAAATCACTACAGATGGTGACTGTAGCCATGAAATTAAAAGATGCTTACTCCTTGGAAGAAAAGTTATGACCAACCTAGATAGCATATTGAAAAGCAGAGACATTACTTTGCCGAATAAGGTCTGTCTAGTCAAGGCTATGGTTTTTCCAGTAGTCATGTATAGATGTGAGAGTTGAACTGTGAAGAAAGCTGAGTGTCGAAGAATTGATGCTTTTGAGCTGTGGTGTTGGAGAAGACTCTTGAGAGTCCCTTGGACTGCAAGGAGATCCAACCAGTCCATTCTGAAGGAGATCAGCCCTGGGTGTTCTTTGGAAGGAATGATGCTAAAGCTGAAACTCCAGTACTTTGGCCACCTCATGCCAAGAGTTGACTCATTGGAAATGACCTTGATGCTGGAAGGGATTGAGGGCAGGAAGAGAAGGGGATGACAGAGGATGAGATGGCTGGATGTCATCACCAACTCAATGGACATGAGTGTGGGTGAACTCCAGGAGTTGGTGATGGACAGGAAGGCCTGGCATGCTGCAATTCATGGGGTTGCAAAGAGTCGGACACGACTGAGTGACTGAACTGAACTGAACACTAAAAAAAAAAAGAAAAAAGAAAAAACAGTGAGTCTACATGCAAAGTGTAGTAAAGGAATCCAGTTAAAGGAGCAGATCCTCTGTTGGGTGACGGAGGGACTACATCTCTGCTCTCCCACATCCCCTTCTCTTTAATGAACAGACCAGCCAAGTCTCTCGTTCCGTGATAAGTGACAGTGTGGGCCATAGACTGCTGGACTGGAAGGCTGTTGAAACAGTGAAATATGTCAAACAGTATGTGAATGAGAGTCTTATTTTGTCCATTATATACAAGCAAACTGTTAAATAATATCAGTATCCAGAATGAAACAAAAGGGTTCAGATGCCCTTCAAAGTTTATGAGATGGAGGGCAAGGATGTAAGAGGACGTGGCAGATGGAGACAGCAATAGAGGACATCCTTGGAACCACGCTACTAGTCAAGAATGATGCACAGGAACATTCACTTTCACACATTATTGAATAAACGGGTGAATGTTTCACTTTGATGCACTCTAGTGCATGGGCTCCCAGGAGAACTCCCAGCCCAGGGCTCCCTGAGCATAGAGGGGGGGCAAGGGTGGCATGAATGGTTTGGGAAATGTTGTCAGAGAAGGAGAAAGACTCCTAAGAGGGGCTTGGGTGATTTCAATGCACACCTTGAGGTCAAGAGCAGAGACATTACTTTGCCAACTAAGGTCCATCTAGTCAAGGCTATGGTTTTTCTTGGGGTCATGTATGGATGTGAGTGTTGGACTGTAAAGAAGGCTGAGCACCGAAGAATTGATGCTTTTGACCTGTGGTGTTGGAGAAGACTCTTGAGAGTCCCTTGGACTGCAAGGAGATCCAACCAGTCCATCCTAAAGGAAATCATCCCTGGGATTTCTTTGGAAGGAATGATGCTAAAGCTGAAACTCCAGTACTTTGGCCACCTCATGTGAAGAGTTGACTCACTGGAAAAGACTCTGATGCTGGGAAGGATTGGAGGCAGGAGGAGAAGGGGATGATGGAGGATGAGATGGCTGGATGGCATCACAGACTCGATGAACATGAGTCTGAGTGAACTCTGGGAGATGATGATGGACAGGGAGGTCTGGTGTGCTGCGATTCATGGGGTCACAAAGAGTCGGACACGACTGAGCGACTGAACTGAACTGAACTGAGGACCATAAGCACATTCGTTTCAGAAGTACCATGTGAGTATCTGGGAAGCAACGGGGTGACTTACCTGCCTTCAGACTGTGACTCATTGCTTGCTGATGAAGATATTACAAATAGGAAATCCACATAGAAAAATAAGCCAGTAACTATTGTATCTCTTCTTTTCTCCTGTACAACCTGAAGGAAATCAGTCATGAATATTCATTGTAAGGACTGACACTGAAGTTGAAACTCCAATACTTTGGCCACCTGATGCAAAAAATTGACTCATTTGAACAGACTCATGCTGGGAAAGATTGAAGGCAGGGGGAGAAGGGGACAACAGAGGGTGAGATGGTTGGATGGCATCACCAACTGAATGGACATGAGTTTGAGTAAACTCCAGGAGATGGTGATGGACAGAGAGGCCTGGCATGCTGCAGTTCATGGGGTTGCAAAGAGTCAGACACGACTGAGCGACTGAGCTGACTGAACTATTGTATCTGCTTTCTATTCCTATTTACCTAATCAATACCAACTTGGTGACTTGAAACAGCACAATTTTTAATCTCTTACATTTCTGGAGACTAGAAGTCTGCACTCGGTTTCACTGGCAGACAAGGTGTCTGCAAGATGGGTTATTTCCGGAGGCTCGAGGGGATTGCCCTTGCCTTTTCTAACTTCAGGGGGCTGTCTGGATTCCCCAGCTGAGGAGCACTCCTTCCTGCTTGCTTCCAGCATAGCGTCACCTTCTCTTCTGTAGTCAAACCCCCTCTGCCTCCTGCTAGTGAGGACACTTGTAATCACACACACTGGCAGCTGCATAATCCAGGGTGAATTCCCTGGATGCTTAGCTGCACTACATCTGTGGTGTCCCCTTTGCCGTGTAAGGCAGTAGCCATGGTCTGGGGACTGAGATGTGGGCATCTTGGGGGAATTTATTCAGCTGCTGCTGCTGCTGCTGAGTCGCTTCAGTTGTGTCTGACTCTGTGTGACCCCATAGACGGCAGCCCGCCAGGCTCCTTGATCCCTGGGTTTCTCCAGGCGAGAATACTGGAGTGGGGTGCCATTGCCTTCTCGAATGCAGGAAAGTGAAAAGTGAAAGGGAAGTTGCTCAGTTGTGTCCTATTCTTTGGGACCCCATGGACTGCAGCCCCCCAGGCGCCTCCATCCATGGGATTTTCCAGGGAAAAGCACTGAAGTGGGGTGCCATTGCCTTCTTCGTTATTCAGCTTACCACCGCCATTGAAGAAATGGAATCAATAATAAAAATTCTCCACTTCCTCTACTCAACTAAATCTCACCACAAAAGGCTACCTGGCCCAGGTAGTTTCACAGTCAAAAATGTTCAATCCATCAAATAAGAACTGATAACTTTTCATTTTTTCCAAATATTTAAAATCTCAGAAGAAAAAATGAGAACTATGCAACTCAAATTCTAAAGCTATTGTAAGTTGATCTAAAAATTAATATAGCAATATGAGGATCTTTGAAAACTAATCTTATTTATGAATATAGTTGCAAAAAATAATTAAAATGCCAGCAAAG
>SJYC01051277.1:0-13760 GCA_006408675.1 Madoqua kirkii | reverse complement strand
GAAAAGAGGGTTAAGAGGTACAAACTTTCAGCTGCAAAGTAAATAAGCCGTGAGGATGCAACATAATGGGAACTTGAAAGTGAATGGCGCTCAGTTGTGTCCGACTCTGCAACCCCATGGACTATGCAGTCCATGCCATTCTCCAGGCCAGAATACTGGAGTGGGGAGCCTTTCCCTCTCCAAGAGGTCTTCCCAACCCAGGTCTCCTGCATTGCAGGTGGATTCTTTACCAGCTGAGCCACAAGGGAAGCCCAAGAATACTGGAGTGGGTAGCCTATACCTTTCTCCAGTGGATCTTCCCAACCAAAGAATCGAGCAGGGAGCTCCTGTACCACAGGAGGTTTCTTTACCAACTGAGTTATCAGGAAGTCCCAAAATGGGGACTATGGTCAGTAATACTGTAATATCTTTGTGTGATAACTAGGCGTACTGTGGCGATCATTTCATAATACACAAAAATATCGATCACTGTGGTACACCTGAATGTTTTAAGTCAATTTAATAAGAAAACATTACAAAGCTGATGTTATTAATGCAAAGAAAAAATAAAATACAACAGAAAACATTGATTATACTTTACAGAATGTTATCAACTCATCCCAGTCACAGGACTGCTACTGGAGTCAATATTAAAAACAATATTCTTATTTTTTGGTACCTTATATATGCTGCTGCTGCTGTTAAGTCGCTTCAGTCATGTCCAACTCTGTGCGACCCCATAGATGGGGGCCCACTGTCTCTGGGATTCTCCAGGCAAGAACACTGGAGGGGGTTGCCATTTCCTTCTTCAGTGCATGAAAGTGATAAAGCAAAAGTGAAGTCGCTCAGTCGTGCCCGACTCTATGCAACCCCATGGACTGCAGCCCACCAGGCTCCTCCATCCACGGGATTTTCCAGGCAAGAGCACTGGAGTGGGGTGCCATTGCCTTCTTTTTATATATGCTACTCGAATCTAAACAATTGATATATAATAGTCTCCAGATTGAAGAGTTGATTACATTACACAGGAATTTCTTTAAAAAATATTTCTAATAATTTCTAGGTAACAACGAGCTAGCACTTATTTCATGCCAGCTAACCACTATTAGACACTTTCTGGATTAATTTCCTAGAACTGCTCTCCAACTTCTAGCAGAACTGCTATAGAAGATCATTCTGCACCAATTAACATAAAGTAACAGAAATTTATTTTCTAATTGTTCAAGAAGCCAGAAATTCAAAATTTATACTGAAGGAGAACTGGCTTCTGATGGCGCCTGCGGTATGTGCAGCTCCTGGACCTGAAGACACAGTTCGCCGACCTTGGTCTCCATCTTTACATCACCTTCTCCTTCGTGTCTCTTTAAAGGGCACAAGTCATAGGATGGAGGGCCCACCCTCTAGCCAAGCGATTTTCGTCTTGAGGTCCGGAGCTAATCCCACCCATAGAGACACTATTGGTCAATAAGTTCCGGTTCTGAGGCTCCCAGTGGACGCACGTTTTGGGGAACGTGGGGCTTCCCCAGGTGGCGTTAGTGGTAAAGAACCACCTGCCAAGGCAGGAGACACGAGAGATGGTGTTTCCATCCCTGAGTCGGGAAGATCCCCTGGAGAAGGGAATGGCTACCCGCTCCAGGGTTCTTGTCTGGGAGATCCCACAGGCAGAGGGTCCTGGCAGGCTACAGTCCATGGGGTTACAAAGAGTCAGACACGACTGAGCGACTAACACACAGAGAGCTTCAGCAGAGCTCTGTATACCTCACTAAACTTACCAAGTGTTTACTAATCTGATTTTCACAACAAGCCCATGGAGGTCGACACATATCATTTTTTACAGACAAAGAAACCAGAGCACAGAGGGTTTCAGGCCCTGCCTAAAGTCACCCAGCCAGAAAGAGCCGGCACTTGAGCAGAGTCTGTCGGGCCCCGGGTCCAGGACTCTGTCCGCTTTTCCAGGCTCACAAGAAGGGACTCTGCCCTGAGCTCGTCCCTGGGCTGCTCCCCAGGGGAGGAGGTAGATATGTCGACTCTGATACCTCCTGGCAGAGGTGCCACTTGCCCCAGCCCCTCTGGGGCCCGAACACGTCACATACGAACACCGGACTCGTAAGTGATGAGAACAGCCGTGGGAGCCCCGAGCACACAGATAGCCGGCTCCTGCTCTCCTTGGAGATGGGGAGTGTTCAACTTTGGTCGGAACTTAGTGCACATCCTCCCTGACCAGCACCCTCAAGACTGAGAAGACGGTCCGCAGAGAAGACACGTGCAGGAGATGGAGAGGGGGAGCCCCACAGCCTGGGGTTCGGGGTCTGTGCCCTTGCTCACTGCAGAGTCCCTGTCTCAGTCACTGGAATATTCCCCCCAGTGCTGCTTTCCCCTGGTTCTGAGAGTCTGGGATGGGCCACATGTGTCTGTGTGAGCTCACCCCATGGAGGGGAGACGCCCTTCCGGCCTGTCTCCAGGCCCAGCCCGTGTTCCACCAGCCACAGTGCCCTGCCCACTGTCCCGGGGCCTCGAGAGGGCAACCCAAGGGGTGTGGTGATCATGGCGTAATCACCCCCCTGGGTGCTGGGCTCACAGCTGCAGCTCAAACCTTATAACACCCGGGAGGTGCGATTATCTGCTGTCATGCCTTAATTCTTAATTAAAACAAGGCCCAGCACAGAAACGGGACTGGGGAGCAGCTTACACTCCTCTCTGGTGAGACAAGGGGTGCGTGGGGGTCCCTGAGAGCTGAGGTCAGGCCCCTTCCGGGGGGCAGAGAGGCACCCCTGTGAAACCCTAGCACTGCATAAATTGCCGAGGATTCCCCCAGAAGCGCAGGTCCGGGGACATTCTGACGGCAGCTGCACTCCAGGGCAGTCTTGGGTTCACAGTCTTTTAACCTTTTAAGCATGATTGTGAGCTGTGTTCTCATTAGCAGGTTTCTGGGGAAGCAAGAGGGAGGGACTGGGACTCACCGTGGTTATTACAGAAAATTAGAATACTGGGTGTTATATTTAATACAGGCTGGCCAAGCCTGCAATTAAAGAAAGTAATTTTAAACCGTGGTGAAATATTAATATTAAAAGTGTTTCAAGGACAAGAATCTAATTAACACAAGTTAAAGAAAAGCCTTAAAGATTCTAATTTTATGATCTTCTTAACTAAAAATTAACCCGATTAGATTGCTCTCTTAAAGGTTACATTTATTAAAAAGTTCCAAGCAATTTAACCACAATGGGTTTCGAAGAGACAGCTTCCTGTCTGCACAGCCTCCCTGTTTTTAAATTTTATGAGGTTCTTCTGGCAGAGTTTTGTAGCAGTTAAGACAGAAATCTGGATGCAGAGCACCTTTTAAAAGATGGGGTGTTGGGAGAGAGGAGGACGAGGAAGAAGAGGAGGAAGAAGGAAGAACCATCAATTTGGTATCAAATTTATTCCAAAGTAGAGAAGTGTATGTTTTGTTTTGTTTTATTTTTTTTTCCGAATGGTGGAAAAAAAAAAAAAAAAGACATTCAGGGAGGTCAAAGGTCACGTAAAGAGGAGACAGTATTGTGTAGAAGCTGTCACGCATCACCACCTATTTTGACATGCACGGGGCCGTTTGTTGTCTGTCGAACATGCAAATTAAGTGCCTGCTGTCATAGCCAGCCGATATCTGAGAGTGGGAAATGAGGCCACCTGTAGCCAGTGCGCGGCGTGATGGACAAGCATTCAGCAGGCAGCATCTCCCAGGCCGTTCACGCCACCTTCGAATTGCATATGACATGTAAAAATCTTTTCTTAATATTCACAACCGGGAAGTGTGGGGAATTACGGAGGCTTCAACTGCTGCGTCTAATGGGTTCTCCAAGCAGACAGCTGTGACTGTGAGCTGGCTTGATAATTAGGTGTCCAGGAAGATTTTATGCTACGAATCAGTTAAAAGGGAGAAGAGAGAGAGAAAATAATGGCAAGCAAAACTCTCTGGGATGGAAATTGCGTTAACCCTTGGGTGTCTCCTCCTGCTTGGAAGCTTTCTAGGCCCCAGGACCCCTTTTCTGGGTAAGGTGTGGTTACACCCCATGGTTCTGATGGCTAAACCCCACCCCCCCACCCCACCCCCGCCCCGCGCACAGGATGCACAGGCCAGCTAATTCAGGCTGCCGTCCAGAAAAGGGTCCCTCCACTAAACGGGATCCTGCTTTCCAAAGTTATGCAGTGCTTCCTCACATGCATGCAGATTTTGCTGTCAGAATAAAAATCTTGAGAGGTGCAGCCCCTCACAATAATAGATAAGAGCAGGGAAAGATGGCTGCGTCAGGCAGATCAAAGAGCCAAACACACAGCTTCCGTCCTTGGCGGCCTTTGTTCGCCGGATGTTCTTGATGGAGAACTTGGTACTGAGTGCGTTTGCGTTGGGATGGCAGCGTAAGAGGCCCGGGCTGCCTTGGTGAGACCTGCCGATTTGAAGAGGAAGAATGTTGTTTATCAAAAATTACCAGCCTTTTACCCCAGAGACACTAGCCCCCTAATTCCAGCAGGGCTTAATTGGTGAAATCCAGACTGACATCTCCCAGGGAAGGCACTTCTCTTTCCTCTCCGGTCCTCTCGGTAAGCAGGGATGCTGACAAACTGCAGACTCGGGCTAGGGATGGGGCATCCGAGGCTGCCTGTGAGGGGCTCACCTGGCCCCGCACAGGGGCCCTGAGTCCCTCTTTCTCCTCGTGTCTCTAGCAGAAGGTCAAGAGTAGAGCTCTGCTCCAACAGGGAGCATGGCGGGCAAGGGGACTGGACTTCTCAGAAGGAAGTCATTAATGTAGCAGGATCAGCTATGGTGTAGGCAGATGGGGGAGAGTACTGAGTGCGTTTGCGTTGGGATGGCAGCGTAAGAGGCCCGGGCTGCCTTGGTGAGACCTGCCGATTTGAAGAGGAAGAATGTTGTTTATCAAAAATTACCAGCCTTTTACCCCAGAGACACTAGCCCCCTAATTCCAGCAGGGCTTAATTGGTGAAATCCAGACTGACATCTCCCAGGGAAGGCACTTCTCTTTCCTCTCCGGTCCTCTCGGTAAGCAGGGATGCTGACAAACTGCAGACTCGGGCTAGGGATGGGGCATCCGAGGCTGCCTGTGAGGGGCTCACCTGGCCCCGCACAGGGGCCCTGAGTCCCTCTTTCTCCTCGTGTCTC
This sequence comes from Madoqua kirkii, assembly GCA_006408675.1. Taxonomy (NCBI): domain Eukaryota; kingdom Metazoa; phylum Chordata; class Mammalia; order Artiodactyla; family Bovidae; genus Madoqua; species Madoqua kirkii. Next base: position 8,629 of record SJYC01051277.1, on the reverse strand, counting down.
TAGCAGAAGGTCAAGAGTAGAGCTCTGCTCCAACAGGGAGCATGGCGGGCAAGGGGACTGGACTTCTCGGAAGGAAGTCATTAATGTAGCAGGATCAGCTATGGTGTAGGCAGATGGGGGAGAGGCGCCCACGCAGAGCTAGAGGCAAGGTAGGCCCTCTTTCTCCCACCCGAAGGTCTCGGGTATTGAAAGAATGTCCTGAGCAGACGCCGTGGTCCTTCACCCCTGAGTCCATGACGGCGTCTTGCTTCGCCCACTCTTGAGATTTTGGTGTTTTTTGCGTCACTTCCCATCTTGGTATTGTAGTGTGAAACGTGCTTATGATTGGTCCAACTCCCTTTTACACGACAGCATTTATCTAGGGGCCCCCTGTGTGCCAGGTGACAGGCACCAGCGATGCGCCTCTCTGCCCTGTTGGCATGTGTATCCTAGAGAGGGAAAGCAGTAAATGGCAACGATATGCAATGGCCGACCCTACAGAATGTTCTGGGGCCCGGGGAGAGGACTCTCGAAAGCCCTGCATTTAGAGGAGGGCCGGGGAACAACCACACGAGGCTGGCAGCTCCTGGATGGATCAGTTATCTGCGGAAACTGAGAGTACCGTTAATCAAAACAGTGGTGTGAAAGTGGGAAGGTGTCAGAGGTGCCCGCCCCCAGCGGTGTACAGGGGCCAGTCTGAGGGGGTTGTCAGAACAGCCATCTTCTAAGGAACCAAATTACATAGACTTGCAACTGAATGAATCCTATCACAGACAAAGGTAACGGACAAATGGAGGGAACGAAGCACATCACTTTTAACCATTTGGTGTAGATTACTATTTTGTAGGGGTCTTGAGGTTACTTGGGTGCCCTGGCATCTGTAGGGAGCAACGCTTATGGAAGGACTGTTGCTACACGTCTTTGCCCAGGGCTGTGTTCAGTGGCGTCACCACAGCGGGTGGAAGCTGACCATGGTAGGAGAATTTGCACCATGAAATTGGCAGATGCTGCCTACCAGGGCCTTCTTCCCCGCCTTCGAGAGCAGGCTGGTAGCTCCACACTTACTGCAAATCACTGCCTCAGGTATGCTGCCCTCAGCACCCCATGACTCATCTGCTCTAGCTGGGGTCCCAAGGCCGTAGGACAGATGGAATACCACTTGGAAAGGGTGAGGTGCCTCAAGGGAAGGAAGGCTGGTGTCAGCTCATCCTTTCTGAGCCTGGATGCTGGCCTCAAGGAAGTTTACTGTGAAGGACCACATCCAGTGTTTGGGAAACCTTCTCCCAGCCTTGTGGCTCAGCTGGTAAAGAATCCACCTGTGATGCGGGAGACTTGGGTTCGATCCCTGGGTTGGGAAGATTCCCTGGAGAAGGGAAAGGCTCCCCACTCCAGTATTCTGGCCTGGAGAAGTCCATGGTCTGTATAGTCCATGGGGTCACAGAGTTGGACAGGACTGAGTGACTTTCACTTTCTCCCAGCCAAGGTCCTCCACTCTCCCCACCTCTAGGTGACTTTAAGACCCGGGGTCAAATTCTCCCCGCCATTAAAAGAGGTTCAGCTCCAAAATTAATATACGGGTCCTACAGAAGCCTTTGCGTAGATGACTTTGACCTGAAATGACTTTTGATTGGGAGAATTTCAGAGGCTGGGAATTTTCTTCTGATAGAGAGACTTTGTCGCATGTCCTGCGGAGGGTCACGTGACAAATGACACTTTGGGGTCCCAGTAAATGAGGCCACTCAAAGGGCTCATGTATGCCCTGGTCTTGGGGTGTTCAGTGCCTGAGAGCAGGTCAAGCAAACAGTCCTGAGCTCTTCTCAGCCACTCCAGACAACACTGCACCCCACGGGACCATGTGAGTTCAAGTCTCCAGGCTGGATGGGCTCCCGCAGGCCACAGTGGGCTGGGCTCTCGAAACCTGGAAACGAGACAGAGAAGAGGGCCACCTGTGAAAGCTGGCAGCATTTCCAAACGTGACATTTGTACCCTAGGCTGCACCACTGGGCTGCGTGTGCGAGCTAAGTTGCTTCAGTTGTGTCTGACTCTGTCACCCCATGCATAGCCCACCAGGCTACTCTGTCCATGGGGTTCTCCAGGCAAGAGCACTGGAGTGGGTTGCTATGCCAACCTCCAGGGGATCTTCCCGACCCAGGGATGGGACCCACGTCTCTCATGCGGTTGAGGTGCAGGCAAGCAGGTTCTAGCACCTCCTGGGAAGCCCTGCAGTGTTGGGCTGCATGCTTCCAAACCCACTTCAGAGTCATCTCGTCTTGGAGGAAATTTAACAATGACTTGTGTTCAGTGTGGGACAAAAATAGTGACTATTTTTACAGAAATGGAGACGCTTTTGTAAATGAAGGTACAGGACTGACGACTCACCGTTCATTCAATCCCTCTAGGTCCACGTGGTGACCGAGCAGAGAGAGGTGAAGCATCAAGCTCGCGTCCCACTTACTTCTTACCTGTGCTGTTCGGTTTAGGATCTTATTTTCATCACTTTCTATGATAGGAAACAATTACAGTGGGCTCCCCAGTAAATTCTGAGGAAAACAGCTTTGTCCCATTTCTGGCAGTCTGTGCCCAAATTAGCACAAGAGAGCGGCTTCACTCCTGTAGCAGGAGCCAGTGTCTGGGGGAGAAGGGACCAGGCACCTGATGTGGCCTAAAGGCTGCAGGCAGCGGGGCAGGGAGCTGGATGCTGGAGCAGAAAGAACGGCTGCTCTCCTGGGAGATCAGGACACGCGTCCTCCAGGGGCGGCAAAGTGGCTGTCTGAGCCTTGAGTGATGGGCAGGGTTTCTATTATGACACGTGTTTTTCTGGCTTAAAGGCAATTTTGGTCCCCAAATAAAGGAGCCAGGTGGGGAGGCTGGAATTTAGGGAGTGGGGGCCACAGAGGTCTGGAGTGGGCAGGTCAGGGGCTTTGGGGAGGGGAGCTCTGTGTGAACCACTGATGGCTCTGCTGTCAAGGGTCCAGAGCACCCCAGTTTTGAGACCTAAGGGCAAGGGCTCCAGGATGACAGCTCCCTTCACCCCTCAACTTCCAGACCCACTCTTGAACAATTTGTAGGTTTTATTTTTTTTTCTCTTAAAAAAATAAAAAAGAAACACTTCCCTGTGCCATGCATTATGCTAAGCAGCAGTTATCAAATATAATATTTTTAAAGAGTCCTAGCGGAAGTCACTGTCTTTCCCATTTTACAGATGAATGTACTAGGCTTTGCTCTTGCTTGCGGTTCCTTGCAGATTTTGTTTCTCAGGCACAGTTCTGAAAAGGGGATGATGATGCTAATTGTGGCTTTGCTTTTTTTCCATAAAAACCTGTCAAGAACTTAACTCTAGGACTTCGAGTATACTTGCATTAAAACAAAAATTTCAGGTGATGATCCAAAAGATCTTCTTCCTTACTACTGAGATGAATTTAATGATTTGCACTTTAGATGGGGAACTATTTAGCAGCAGCTTTGACTGGAACTCTTGCTGTGTTACAATCATTAAACAGGGCTTGAACCCTTACATAGAACTGCAAGCAAACCCATCCACGTCTAGTTTATCCTTTTTGCCGACGTTTATCTGCTGAAATGCTCCTGACACTCAGGCTTATTGTCAGTGTAGCACCAAGCACCAGACACCACAGAGAAAGAGACTCGAGCTTCCGTCAAGGATCTTAGGCCCCCGGGACAGAGAAGGAGAGAGAGAGGCAGTGGGAAGGAAATCCACGTGCCGTGGTAGGAACACACGAAGTGGAGAGAAGTCTGCTCTGGCTGAAGTCCAAGAGCATCTTGGAGGCACACAAGGTGATGGGGTTCCCCGGGCTGGAAAGGAGGGCAAGGCCTTTCTCAGCAGAGAGCATCTGTTGCCCCACCAGCTCCCGCAGAAGACACCCTGTGAAACACTGGTAAACTGATGTGCAGATCCAACCGAAGTCCAGCCTCTTAGACTCTCATCTGAAAAAGTTCTAGATCTTAAAAATGAATGCTCACAACCTCATTCAGCTGAACAAGTCAGCATTCTTTTTTCTTTCATTTGAACTGGAAATGGACAAAACAAGTCTTTAAGTCTACTGAATTTGTCATATCCTGTTACAGTCTTTTTCATTAGTTTTTTTTTTTTTAATTTTTGAATTGATTCTCACCACCTCTTTCTCCCCTAGTCTCTCCAAGATGCTGAGTGCTCTCCCATCTCCACCAACCCATCAACTCTATTTTCTATTTCTGGATTCTTGTCAATTCCGTTCATTGTGAAAAATGCCAAGTAAGAGTAATAAAATGTTCAGTTCAGTTCAGTCGCTCAGTCATGTCCGACTCTTTGCGACCCCATGAATCGCAGCAGGTCAGGCCTCCCTGTCCATCACCAACTCCCGGAGTTCACTCAGACTCACGTCCATCGAGTCAGTGATGCCATCCAGCCATCTCCTCCTCTGTCGTCCCCTTCTCCTCCTGCCCCCAATCTCTCCCAGCATCAGAGTCTTTTCCAATGAGTCTTCGCACAAGGTGGCCAAAGTACTGGAGTTTTAGCTTCAGCATCATTCCCTCCAAAGGGAGGATCTCCTTGCAGTCCAAGGGACTCTCAACAGTCTTCTCCAACACCACAGTTCAGAAGCATCAATTCTTCGGTGCTCAGCTTTCTTCACAGTCCAACTCTCACATCCACACATGACCACAGGAGAAACCATGGCTTTGACCAGACGGACCTCTGTTGGCAAAGTAATTAAAACATATTATCTTACATGTGAAGTTCTATCAGCTTTAGTTTGAATATTTTAGATTACATATTTCTTGGAAATGTGGGCTCTGTTTTGAATGCACAACTGGATATGGTTATTATTATTATTATTATTATATTATATATTATAATATAATATATTATTATATATTATATTATTATATTATTATTTCAAGTTCTATAAAATCTTCAAGTTATGGACAAATATCAGTAAGGGAGTTTTGACCACAAGTCAGGTTTGTTTCCTTTTTCTCTATTTTCCTCCTTTTACGTTGTCTCGGGTTTTTCTGTAGGAAAAGAGTTGAATAAGCTGAGAATTCCGTAAATGTTTAATTACAGTTTCACACAGCCCTTGGAGAGGAGCAATACTCTCTAAGCTGCATTTACTTGAAATGAGGGCTCAGTTCCTTAGAGTAAAATAAACCGTGTCAAATTTTAATTTAAGAAAGCTGAAGCAGCGATATTTTGGCCACCTGATGCGAAGAGCTGACTCATCAGAAAAGAGTCAGCTGGGAAAGACTGATGGTGGGAAAGACTGAGGGCAGGAGGAGAAGGGGCTGACAGAGGATGAGGTGGTTGGATGGCATCACGGACTCAACAGTTGTGAGTTTGAGCAGGCTCCGGGAGATGGTGATGGACAGGGAAGCCTGTTGTGCAGTCCATGAGGTCGCAAAGAGTCAGACGCAACTTCAGTGACTGAACAACAGCAGCAACAGCAGCCACTGAATGTTTAAAGGCACAACAGCTACTAACTCAGTGTCGAAACGGACTAATCCCAGAGAAAATCTTCAGAGCTCCTTTTCTTTGTCTGGACCATGTCCATGTGTTCTTGTGATCAGCCCTCAATGAGCTCTCTTGGCATTCACTTTAGCAGAAGACATCACAGCGCTTTTCTCAGAGGACATCAGGACTTGCCGCAGAGACTTGCAAACCAACCGATACCCCTGCAGCTGAAGAGAAGACATGAGCATACACACAGCTAACTGGAAACTTCTACCACGCCTTATCCTTGATGACATCATGGAAGCTATGGTTTTTAATCAAATGTCATTCCAAGGAGGGTGAGCACGCCAGCAGACTCTTCCTGCAGGAACACTGGCAGGTGTAAAACCAGTGCTCATGAGGTCTCCATAATGTACAGAGCTCAATATTCAACAAACTTAAACAAGATTTTTCCAAAATACATATAAAAGCTATAGCATTAGTGTACCGATTTCCTGTATGTGGGGGCATTTCAATTCTGAATGCCAAGAAGAAAAATGCTTTGCTTGCTTTAAAAAACAAAACCAAACACTGGAATCTAAGTAAAAACATCTAATTGATCAAGTGTATATAATAACTCACAGTCTCACCCACAGGGTGAAAGGCCTTGTACAAACTAATTCAGAAAAAGTATATTTTAATAGTTTCATTGTAGGCTACTTTTTAAAGCTTTTGACAGATTTTTTAGTATATTGAGTCTGGTGTTATTATTCAAATTTGTGTGACTTGATGATAAAAGTTTTAAAAATACTTTATGTTTTCAATAAAGTTGGGTAGTTTTCTCCCCAAACATCTTCCTAATTTCTGGCAATAATGATTATCTTTTCCTTTTGATACCATGCACAGATACATGAAGAAGGAATTCATTTTATGTCATGGGTCTATGGTCCAAGAAACCAATTATTATCAATCATATATAAAAATGCAAGAAATAAAAACTTTGGCTCCCTTTTTGTTTCCAGAATCCCAGACTTTTTATGTTTCAGTCTCATTTGAAATTGAGGGTGCAATTCCTTTAAAAATATTTGTATTTTAAAAAGTTCTGTTTTTCTAAAATGCACATTTCTTCTAGAAGAGATTTTCCCTCCTATGTTTTTCCAGGGAAAAGTGGAAGGATTAAAATTGCTTGTACCCTGTGTCTGCAGGTAAAGCTCGCTTCTGGCATAAATACTATCCTTGGATGCAGAGAGCACACACATGTTTGGTCACAAACACCAACAACCCCACCTTCATAGAGAAATATGCAAATAGAAACACAGCGGCATGCATTTTCTACGGAGGTGTAAGGCAGACCCTCAAAACCAAAGTGGTCTGGAAATGGTGTCTTGATGAAGATCACAACGGAAGGTCCTTCTCGGCCCTGGAAGAGACTGCAACTCAATCACTTTACAACATTTGGCTTTATTTTATAATAAGCTATGCCATTAAGGTTTAAAATATTAGGTCCTTGTACATTTTATATTCTGTAATTTTTGATATTGCAATTTTTAATTGTTCATGTCTCCTGTTTTTTAAGATAGCAACTTTCTCCTTTAGTTTCTTTTTTCAGGAAACATTTTAAAGCTTCCTTCGTCTCTAAAAATGTCTTGTTTCAAAACTGACTGCTATAACATGCTTAATGCAGAAAAAAGATCAGAAGGCAACAATGAAAAAATGGGCTGTAATAAAATATCTCCTAATGACTTATTTATTAGAAATACACTTTCAGAATTAAAGGATTTATTCTGACTTTAGGGGAAAAAAACTATTTTGCTTTCACTTTTGTATAATGAAATAATTAAGCCCATGGCATCTTAAGGCTATTTTTGTGAAGCTCATACATAGATGGTGTTAATTACAACAGCTACCTATATTTGTAATCATCTAGCCTACTTTTAAATAGCCTTTTAAAAGTCATTCATGCAGTTATTCACAGTGAATCAAAAAAAAAAAAAAGATCAGATAAAAATACCAACAGCATCAAGTGTGTTTGGGGGGTATTTCCCATGTTAGTAATTATTTTCACATTTTAGCAAGGTTACTTTGGTAGCGTATTCTCAGGAAACTTTTTCAACCTGCTTTAAACTAGTTGGTTCCAAACCGTGGGGACAAAGCCCAGTATGAATATAAATTATTTGTCAACATATGGTGAGAGAGGGCGTGGCTGAACCCAACTCGGAGTCGCCACAAAGAGCAGGCATTGTTCCTGGTGATGAAGTTCTCAAATGGAGCTCCGCGCTGGCGGGAGAAGTTGCCGGCGTGCTCTGGGGTCACAGCACTTGGTAAAGCCGGGGACAGCTGCACCGATTGTCCATAATTAGTCAAGGTCAGACGCTGCAAATGGAGGACATTCGCCATTTGTCAGGAGCACAATGCACGGGACCCTGGCCGCCTCCACCAGGAGGGGCTCGCTGAATCCAGGGTGAGGCGGCGCTGCCCTTTTTTGTGCTCCTGAGAAGCGGGGCAGCCACTCAGGAAGACCCGAACGATAGCGCTTGCCAGGCTCACCAATGTCACCAAACACAATCTTGTTTTAACTACCAGAAGCATATGTTCATTGACACAGCGTAATGTAGGTGACACTCGAAGGAAACAGGAGAAGAAGAAATGGGAGAGTAAGTGCCTTGCTGCCGCCGTTTCTGGGATTCCACGTCTCCTTCCTCCGAGGGTCTCATCTTGTAACTTGCCACTGGATGCAATGTAATCCTTTAAATAAAGGAGTGATTACTTTCCAACGAGCAGTACAACTTGGAAGGAGGACAAACAGGTCGTTGTCAGATGAAATTGCTTTTGTCTTCATGGCTGCTTACAAAAGCGCAGTATTTTCCATGGGAGAAATTAAACACGGATTTAAACGGTCTACTGAAATAAGTTAAAACAAAGGAAAACGTTCCGGGCTGATAAGATATTTTAGACTGAGGGATTCTAATCGACCCAACAAGCAAGAGTATAGTGTGATTTTGGAAAGCTAAAGTCTGCTCTAGTTTTAAGGAAAAGAGAGTAAGGACTTTAATGTTTCAGCTGAGAACCACAAAGGTTTGAGATGCTAATTTGTAAAATGCCTTGCCTGAGCCTCCCAATCCAGCGAAAAGGAGAGGGGGTCCTTTATCTTCGTGCACCGCCCTTTCCAGGGCCGGTGACACTCTTTCAGCCTGCGGTGGGCACACCCTCAAGCCCCCAGAGGGT